>JARYGA010051661.1:0-24402 GCA_030545235.1 Helianthus tuberosus | reverse complement strand
GAAAGTTCTAAAAGTGAAGAAGACAAGCAAAGGCTAATTATAAACCCTAAGTATCCTGTGCAAAGGATAAGGGTCAATCCAAGCCTTTCACAAGAGACTCTCTCATATCTTGAAAAGTTGTTAACACATTATAGTGATGTCTTTGCTTGGTGCCGGGAGGATATGACAGGCATCCCTCGAAGCATTGCTGAACATGAGTTGAAAATACCACCCAATGCCAAGCCTGTTGTCCAAAAGAAACGAAGTTTAGCACCTGAAAGAAGCTTGGCTGCATGCCAAGAGGTTGAAAAGCTTGTGTCAGCCGGCATTCTCCGAGAAGTCAAGTATCAATCCTGGGTTGCAAACCCGGTCATGGTTCGAAAGCCGGACAACTCTTGGAGAATGTGCATAGACTTCAAGGATCTTAACAAGGCTTGTCCCAAAGATTTTTACCCATTGCCAAAAATTGATCTCAAGGTCGACTCCCTCGCCGGTTACCCGTTCAAGTGTTTCCTTGATGATTACAAGGGTTATCACCAAATCCTCATGAAGGAAGAAGATGAAGAGAAGACCGCCTTTCACACGGATAAAGGAATCTTTTGCTACCAAAAGATGCCTTTCGGTCTCAAAAACGCGGGTGCAACCTACCTACGCCTAGTTGACAAGGCTTTTGCCAGTTAAATTGGCAGGAACATGGAAGCATATGTTGATGATTTGGTCATCAAAAGCAAAACGGAATACTAAATGCTTGATGACATCCAAGAAACCTTCAAGAACCTAAGTAAGGTCAACATGAAGCTCAACCCTAAAAAATGTTCATTTGGGTTCGAGAAAGGAAAGTTTTTGGGACATATTGTGGGAAAACAAAGCATTAAGGCTAATCCAAGCAAGGTAAAAGTTGTTCTTGAAATCAAACCACCACAAAATAAAAAGGAGGTTGAAAGCTTAAACGGGAAGCTCGCAGCCTTGAAGCGTTTTACCCCAAAATTGACTGAAAGGTCTTTACCCTTTTTCAAAACGCTCAAGGGTTGCTCCGACAGGAAGGACTTCAAATGGACTGAGGAGGCTGAAGAAGTCTTCAACCAGATGAAGCCACACCTAGCTTCCCTACCTGACATTGCAGCCCCAGAAACGGGAGAATTGATCTCGGTTTACCTTTCAGTTGCTGAAAAAGCAATAAGTGCGGTCCTCACCATCGAACGAGACAAAGTTCAGGTACCCGTTTATTTCTTCAGCAAAACTTTAAAATTGGCTGAAATCAAATATCCTCCCCTGGAAAAACTTGCTCTAGCCCTAATCCAAACGGCTAGAAGGCTTCGAAGGTATTTCCAAGCACACCCCATAAAAGTGGTCACCGACCAACCAATAAAAAGTGTGCTTGAAAAACCAGAGAATTCAGGATGATTAGCCAAGTGGGTTGTTGAACTCGATGAACATAACATCACCTATGTTCCCAGAAAAGCCATCAAAGCCGAGGTCTTGGCTGATTTCTTTGTAGAAGTCCCAAAACAAACAACTACTGAAGTAAACACAACTGCCACTGAACCTTCAGACCTTCAAGCCTGGAAGCTTTTTGCCGATGGGGCTTCAAGCATTGAAGGGTCAGGGGCTGGGCTCATTCTGATCAACCCAGAAGGGTTAGAATTCACATATGCTCTTCGCTTTGACTTTCAGACCACCAAAAACGAAGCTGAACATGAAGTGTTGATAGCCGGCTTGAGGTTGGCTAAAGAAATGAAAGTCCAAAAGCTTGAAGTGTTCACAGACTCGTTGCTGGTGTCAAGCCAAGTGAATGACAGCTACATTGCAAAGGAGCCAAACATGAAGAGGTACAAAGAAAAGTCCAAAGAATTGATGAATACCTTCCAAACATGCACCATCAAGCAAATTCCCAGGTCTCAAAACAAGAAAGCGGATGCCTTGAGTAAACTAGCATCTCTCACTTTTGCCCACCTTACCAAAAGGGTATTGGTAGAAGTGTTAAAGGCTCCGTCAATTGATTAGTTGGAAGTTCAAGACGTGATCACCGAAGAAGATCCAAATTGGACGACTCCAATCAAGAAATTCCTTAAAAATTGTGAACTGCCTGTTGATCAAACAGAGGCTGAAAGGGTTAAGATCAAGGCAAGACAGTACGTATTGCAAGGTGAAATCCTCTACAAAAAGGGTTACCTTGCACCCTTGCTAAGATGTGTTGGTCCCGAGCAAAGCCAGTATTTGGTGAAAGAGGTTCACGAAGGTATATGTGGAGCTCATTTCGGAGCTAGATCGGTGGTTGCTAAACTAATGAACCTTGGGTATTTTTGGCCCTCCATGCACCGAGATACCGCCGAGCAATTAAGAAAGTGTGATGCCTGCCAAATTCATGCACCAGTCCCGAAGAATCCCAAGCATGACCTTGTCCTAATAACCTCAGCATGGCCATTTTATAAATGGGGAATGGATATCGTTGGTTCATTCCCACCAGCCAAAGGAGGAGTAAAATTCTTGTTGGTGGCCATAGATTATTTCACCAAGTGGCCTGAGGTTAAACCACTTGCAAAAATCACGGGCAAACAGGTCATTGACTTCGTTTGGGAAAACATTATTTGCCGTTATAGACTACCGGGAGTGCTTGTCACCGACAATGGAAAGCAATTTGCTGAGAAGCCTTTCAGCGTTTGGTGCAAAGAATTCAGAATCGCTCAGGTGTTCAGCTCAGTGGCATACCTACAGTCAAATGCTCAAGTTGAGAGGATGAATCGAAGCATGGTTGAAGGAATAAAAGCCAAATTAGGAAGGTATGAAAGCAATTGGCTTGAAGAATTGCCAAGTGTTATATGGGCCATAAGAACAACCGAAAAAACAAGCCACAAAAGAACACCCTATAGCTTGGTATTTGGGTCTGAAGCCGTGATTCCAGCTAAAGTAGGAGTTGTAACACAACGAACTATCAACATGGATCCCGAAACAAACCAAAAAGAGACCATGTTGAACTTACAACTCCTAGAGGAAGCACGAGACCAAGATGCAATTCAAGAAGCCAAGTACAAACAAAGGATGGAAGCTTATTACAAGAAAAGAGTCAAGAATGAACGTTTCAAACCAGGAGACCTGGTGCTTAGAAACAATGAAGCTAGCAAAAAAGAGAACCAAGGAAAGCTGGGCCCAAAATGGGAAGGCCCGTATACCATCCTTGAAGCACATAAGGGTGGATCTTACAAGCTAGCAGACTCAGAGGGTAAAAAGCTTCCAAGACACTAGAATGGGAAAACCTTGAAGAGGTTCCATGTCTAATTAAGAAAGATTGGTTTGTATTTCATAAAGTTGTATCTCAAGAGTTGCACTATGAACACCTTTTGTAAAAACAATATCTCATGAATGAATGAAGTTGTTTTATCAAAATTTGTCTTTCTATCCTAAAATCAGGTTGAGAACCTAGCAAAAAACTCCATGGCAAGGGCCATGTAAGGGGATGAGCTCCCAGGCCACATCGCTCAATAGGTTCAAGGGTTGAATGGACCTATATAAGGGGTGAGTTCCTAAATCAATACAACTCCATGAGACTTGTTATTGAAAACAAAGCTGTCTCATAGACGGGTTTGGACAGCCTACACCAAATGTTCCTTAAGCCTTAGAAAGATAATAAACAAACAGGCTTACGAAACCAGATAAAAAAATATATAATAATAATGAATAGGATAGGTGCTATGCCCTCTTGTTAAAAATACCAAGGCTAACTGACTGCAGCACTGAACCCTTTAAGGTATAAAAACATGAAGGCAACACAAACCCAACAAAGACAAAGGTACAAGGAAAAGAAATAACCTGAGGAACAATACGACAACATTCAAAAATACAAACCAAGTCACGAAACTATAGCCAAGTCACGAAACTGAGAAGCCTTGAAGGCTTCAAGCTACATATGTGATAACCTGAAGCCTCAAAGGCTTCAACCTACATGCATGATAGCCAGAAAGCTTGAAGGCTTGAAGCCAACCAAGCTGCCTTAACGAAATAGGCACAAGCATAAAAAACACAACACAAGACAAATAGTTAAACATAATAGCATAGCAAAGAAAGTCTTAACAGACTTCCAAATATCCAAACAGAGTTAAAACAAGCCCTAACGACTTGCAAGCTGAGAAATTGTTCAAACGGCCATACAGGCCTAACCACACCCACATAACAAGAACCATAAGGGTTCCTGTGAAACCTAATATTGTTTAAGTTAACATTACAAACCATAAATTGCTTTCAAGGATGCTAAGAAAGCTACGAATGTCCATCATGCATCAGCAAGAGGCTTGGAGGCCCCAGAACCATCACCTTTAACCTTCTTTGCTTTCTTTGACTTCTTAGCTTTCATGCCACCATCACCACCTACTGCTGAAGCCTCCAAGCTTGCATCCTTCGAAGCAGCAGGTCCTCCTGAAAGAGTGTCATCACTATCTCCCGAATAAGATCACTTTCTTGAAAGGGAACCCAGGACTTCAGCACTGACTTTTTCATTAAGCCCCTCCGGTTTTTGCTCCTGCAAAACACTAAGAGGCTTACCAAAACAAGTAGAAACTTGATTAACATATGGGTAGGTCAGCCTCTCCATCTGTTCAACAGAACTCTTGAAAACCTCAGAAGCTTCAGGACACTATATGGGAGACTTTTCTAAGGAATGGCCAGACTCATGAAGCTTGAAACCAGCAATGAGACCTTGATGTTTCCCCAAGTTGAGCAATTTAGTATAAACTTCACCAAGAGCAGAATTGAACTCCTTGGAGTGAAGAAGGTAAGTAACAACTTGCTGGAAACCTTGCTCAATTAATCATATCAGCTTTTGACAAATCACTAGCACCGTTGAGCTTTAAACACTTTAAGTTCTAAACGATTCACTTAGATTGTCAGTATACTGATCCACTTAAATTTTCACACAAAGTTCAAATGTTTCGAGATACGAGATTAGTGTTTTAAGGACTTAAACTTATTCGCGTGTCCCACCTCATAATATACTCCCGTATCCAGACTCCTATATTCAGTCTTACAGGTGAATGTACACTAATGATATCTGTAAGGGGTGAATGCGAGACCATGAGAGCTCAGGCTATTGCTTCCGCAAAATCAGAGAGATGATGGTTCGACTTTAGGTGGGTCCCCCTTGGGGATCTTCTTTTCAACAGCACATGATTAGCATTTTTCAATGTTTCATTATTTTTTATGCTGAGGGTGGGCTTTAAGATTAAAGCAGTGCAAAGCATTATACAAGGACTAGGCTATTGCTCCCGCAAAATCAGAAGTCCTGAATGTATAAAAACCTACTGGCATATCATCAGTGAGACCGTTTATCACATTTTAACTTTCCAATTCTTTAGTGTACTGTGATTGTCTACTGGTGTACTATCATTTCCTCTTTTTCACAACAAAACTCATTTTGATTTTATCATGTTTTTGGCTTTTTCAAATTTTCTAATGTTTTTGGATTTTCTGAAAATTCTTACTCCCCCTAAAATTCAAAATCATTTAAAGAAAAATTTGACAAACCGATGTGAATTGCTTCAATTCGCCATCCACTTGGCATAAACAATCAGAACTCCCCCTGACAACAAACTATTTTCCCATTATGATTTCAAAACACTTAAGTTTGTTTTAATCAAATGGTTTTTCCGAAAAAATTAGTTTAGTCATTTCAACAAACATGGGGATTCATTCATCACTTTGTTTTTTCAACCACTTGTAAAAACATTTTTCCTTTTCTTTAACCACTTGTAGGTTCTCATCAACAATACCACTTGTAAAATGAAATATAACAATTTTGAATTTCCCAAGAAAGATGCCGATTCATGCTCCACGATTACCAACTTGGGAGCTCCGGCAAGTCAGATTTTTATTTTTTAAAGAATCTCACCCATTCCTGAGGAATCATGGGTGAACCATCAGCATTTGGTTTAATTCTTTTCGATTCATAAAACTCTTTTACGCCCTTCACCTTCCCATCAGTCATCTTTCCAAAAATATGTAACACTTTGCCATTGAATGCCTTTTCAGCATCCAATTCTTTCTTATCAGCAAAGAATTGATCTGAAATTTCACTCTTTCCAACTTTTGATTTCAAGATTTCATTTGACAATGGTGGAATATTTTCATCATCCATTGTTGGAACGGAATTCTCATCACTTGACACAACAGATGGCTCTTCTGACTTTGACGAGTCAGATTCATCAACAGAACCAACCACTGATTTTTAATCCATTTTTGTTTGTTTAAATTGGCTCTTCTTTTGTAAAAATGTTTCGAACTTTCTCCAACTTCGAAAGTAGAATTTTCAAACACTTAAAATTTTTCCATTGGTTGTTCCTTTTTATCAACAATTTTCTCTTTCAAATTAGAGTTAGAAGAAACTCCCTGTTTTGTGTTGGTGGACTTTGGGCAATTCCAAGCACTATGTCCAGCCTCTTGACATTTGAAACAGGTTCTTCTTTCAACTCTTCATTCAGATTTCTTCAACATATTTTTTTCTTTTCAGCGAACTTGTTCCTGAAACAAATTTTGTTTTTGGTTTATAATTTTTCTCATTTTTATGATTTTCTAGTGGGATAAAACCTAATCCCTTCTTTTTGAAATTACTGTTATGGTTGGTTTCTTTTGATAACCAGAACTGTTAGGATCGCAGGCTTTCATGATTGTGTTCGTTTGTATAATTTGAACAAATCAATAGAGATGAACAGAGTTTAAGTGCAGCGGAAATGAACACAAACTTTGTAAACACGATCAAAATGAAGAATAGTTTTAATAAACACATGCTTGTCATAGAGTCGAAAGATTACAAATCAAATCAAAAGATTACAATGCATGCTTACAACAAAACTCCCCCTCAGCTTGATACTCCATGGTTGATTTGCACAAGATGAAAGGATTGGACTAGAGGAGAAGAACCCACTCAGTCAATCAAATGTAACAGTACAGAGTACTGTTCCATTTATAGACAATTCAAACCACTGAAGCATCAAAGCGGACGTCACCATGAAAGTGACATCTAACAACCTAACAACCTGTAACCACTGTTCCTATACAAACACTGCTAATCTTAACCACTGATTCTATACAATATAAGTAACACACTAAACTACTGCTTTCTCCTTCCATCAACACATGTGTTTGACCATCAGTGCTTTCCTCAAAGTTGATCAGTCCTTGAGTGGGCAGACCTTTAGTCAACAATCAGTACTTATGCATCAGTAGATTGAACAGGCAGTGTTTAATCCTTAACAATCTTTAGAGCTTCATCATCAGTTTGAAGGACAGCAGTTGTTGTATACGGACAGTGGATAGAGGACATCAGATGTTATAAACACTTTCAAGGGGAAAGCCAGGTGTAAACTAGCTTATGATGAATCCACAGTTGTGATCCGGTTTTGGCTCTTATTATCTGTTCCTCTGATAGGGTTCAATCCCAACAAGAATTGTAACCTTTTTTCTTGTTCAATCTTTGTTGAACTCTTGAGGAGTACTTTTTAGGTTTTTCAGAAATATTTACATCTTTTATTTCAGAAATATTAATTTCTGTTAATTTGAAAACCTTGTTAATCATTTCAGTTTTTTCACCTCTTAATGGAAATTCTTCATTAGAATATAATTTGTCAGAATCATTCAAAGTATATGCTACTTTGAACGTTTCATCATTCAAATTATTTTGTGACATCAGAAAATCTTTATTGTAAACCCGTTTGACTGGTGAGATCGAGCTTTTGTCTGATGGACTCGAGTTTTCTGATTTAGACTCTGACTCCTCATCCTTATCCAACACCAGATCGACCACTTTCTTTAATAACTCAGACTCATGATTAGTATCAGACGATGTGAATGTGGCGTCAATGCTATCTGGTAACTCATCAGTTGTTTCAGACTTTAACTTTATATTGACTGCCATTTTGAGTTGTTCCGAATTTGGTTTTCTGGGAGAATAACCTTCCCAGATCGGAGGCGGACACTTGTTATAATTTGCACTTTGTTTCTTACCAGTATCCATATCTTCAGACTTCTTATCTTGAAATGCTTCAAAACCTGCAACAGTTGGATAAATTCTATCAATCAAGTAATCAGAACTTGAATAACTTTGCAGCAATCGTCTAATTCTTTCATTCTCAATCTTTCCAGTCTCCAATTCCTGCTTCAACTTTGCACACTCATCAATATAGTAATTGATGGCCTTCTGCTTAGTCATTACCGTTGAATTCAACATTGTCAACGCATTTTCTGTTTCCAAGTTTGTCTTTTCCAGTTGGTTGACTGTTCTTTTCAGCACATCATAAGATTATTTCACGTACTTAACATCAAACAACAATTTTTCTTTCATCTTGTCTAGCTCAATATACTTCTTATCTTTCTCTTCACACTGTTTGCATGATTCCAAACATTTCAGACAAGGTTTCGTGACCTCGAAAATCTTTTCAAATTCGATAATCTTTTCGACTTCGATAATTTTCTCGACTTCAACTATTTTTTCAACTTTGACGATTTTTTCAACTATTTTCTCCACCACCATTTCATTCACGATTGGTTCTTCATCAAATTTTATTTTCACTTCACTCACTTCAACCTCGACCTTCTCTGTCGATTTTTCTTCAACTTTTGCCTTTTCTTCAGCAATCCTTCTTGCTTCAATTTCCTCTTCAACAATCCTTCTTGCTTCCATTTCTTTCCTCAGTCTAGCAGCCTTTTTCTCTTTCAACATCTCGATCTTATCTGCAAAAAACAAATTAAAACTATAAGAATCAAGATTTTTTCTAGCTTTATTAATATACTCTTCCTCATCATCAGTATCTTCATCACTTCCTGGAAACTTAAAAATCGGTTGTCTTCTAGGACGGTTCTTTCAAGGGGAAAGCCAAGTGTAAACTACTGCTTATGATGAATCCACAGTTGTGATCCGGTTTTGGCTCTTATTATCTGTTCCTCTGATAGGGTTCAATCCTAACAAGAATTGTAACCTTTTTTCTTGTTCAATCTTTGTTGAACTCTTGAGGAGTACTTTTTAGGTTTTTCAGAAAGATTTACATCTTTTATTTCAGAAATATTAATTTCTGTTAATTTGAAAAAGTTGTTAATCATTTCAGTTTTAACACCTCTTATTGGAAATTCTTCATTAGAATATAATTTGTCAGAATCATTCAAAGTATATGCTACTTTGAACGTTTCGTCATTCAAATTATTTTGTGACATCAGAAAATCTTTATTGTATACCCGTTTGACTGGTGAGATCGAGCTTTTGTCTGATGGACTCGAGTTTTCTGATTTTAGACTCTGACTCCTCATCCTTATCCAACACCTGATCGACCACTTTCTTTAATAACTCAGACTCATGATTAGTGTCAGACGATGTGAATGTGACGTCAATGCTGTCTGGTAACTCATCAGTTGTTTCAGACTTTAACTTTATATTGACTGCCGTTTTGAGTTGTTCCGAATTTGGTTTTCTGGGAGAATAACCTTCCCAGATCGGAGGCGGACACTTGTTATAATTTGCACTTTGTTTCTTACCAGTATCCGTATCTTCAGACTTCGTGTCTTGAAATGCTTCAAAACCTACAACAGTTGGATAAATTCTATCAATCAAGTAATCAGAACTTGAATAACTTTGCAGCAATTGTCTGATTCTTTTGTTCTCAATCTTTCCAGTCTCCAATTCCTGCTTCAACTTTGCACACTCATCAATATAGTAATTGATGGCCTTCTGCTTAGTCATTACCATTGAATTCAACATTGTCAACGCATTTTCTGTTTCCAAGTTTGTCTTTTCCAGTTGGTTGACTGTTCTTTTCAGCACATCTTAAGATTCTTTCACGTACTTAACATCAAACAACAATTTTTCTTTCATCTTGTCTAGCTCAATATACTTCTTATCTTTCTCTTCACACTGTTTGCATGATTCCAAACATTTCAGACAAGGTTTCGTGACCTCGACAATCTTTTCAACTTCGATAATCTTTTCGACTTCGATAATTTTCTCGACTTCAACTATTTTTTCAACTTTGACGATTTTTTCAACTATTTTCTCCACCACCATTTCATTCACAATTGGTTCTTCATCAAATTTTATTTTCACTTCACTCACTTCAACCTCGTCCTTCTCTGTCGATTTTTCTTCAACTTTTGCCTTTTCTTCAGCAATCCTTCTTGCTTCAATTTCCTCTTCAACAATCCTTCTTGCTTCCATTTCTTTCTTCAGTCTAGCAGCCTTTTTCTCTTTCAACATCTCGAACTTATCTGCAAAAAACAAATTAAAACTATAAGAATCAAGATTTTTTCTAGCTTTATTAATATACTCTTCCTCATCATCAGTATCTTCATCACTTCCTGGAGACTTAAAAATCGGTTGTCTTCTAGGACGGTTCTTTCAAGGGGAAAGCCAGGTGTAAACTACTGCTTATGATGAATCCACAGTTGTGATCCGGTTTTGGCTCTTATTATCTGTTCCTCTGATAGGGTTCAATCCCAACAAGAATTGTAACATTTTTTCTTGTTCAATCTTTGTTGAACTCTTGAGGAGTACTTTTTAGGTTTTTCAGAAAGATTTACATCTTTTATTTCAGAAATATTAATTTATGTTAATTTGAAAAAGTTGTTAATCATTTCAGTTTTAACACCTCTTATTGGAAATTCTTCATTAGAATATAATTTGTCAGAATCATTCAAAGTATATGCTACTTTGAACGTTTCGTCATTCAAATTATTTTGTGACATCAGAAAATCTTTATTGTAAACCCGTTTGACTGGTGAGATCGAGCTTTTGTCTGATGGACTCGAGTTTTCTGATTTAGACTCTGACTCCTCATCCTTATCCAACACCTGATCGACCACTTTCTTTAATAACTCAGACTCATGATTAGTGTCAGACGATGTGAATGTGACGTCAATGCTGTCTGGTAACTCATCAGTTGTTTCAGACTTTAACTTTATAATGACTACCGTTTTGAGTTGTTCCAAATTTGGTTTTCTGGGAGAATAACCTTCCCAGATCGGAGGCGGACACTTGTTATAATTTGCACTTTGTTTCTTACCAGTATCCGTATCTTCAGACTTCTTGTCTTGAAATGCTTCAAAACCTGCAACAGTTGGATAAATTCTATCAATCAAGTAATCAGAACTTGAATAACTTTGCAGCAATTGTCTGATTCTTTCATTCTCAATCTTTCCAGTCTCCAATTCCTGCTTCAACTTTGCACACTCATCAATATAGTAATTGATGGCCTTCTGCTTAGTCATTACCGTTGAATTCAACATTGTCAACGCATTTTCTGTTTCCAAGTTTGTCTTTTCCAGTTGGTTGACTGTTCTTTTCAGCACATCGTAAGATTCTTTCACGTACTTAACATCAAACAGCAAATTTTCTTTCATCTTGTCTAGCTCAATATACTTCTTATCTTTCTCTTCTCACTGTTTGCATGATTCCAAACATTTCAGACAAGGTTTCGTGACCTCGACAATCTTTTCAACTTCGATAATTTTCTCGACTTCAACTATTTTTTAAACTTCGATGATTTTTTCAACTATTTTCTCCACCACCATTTCATTCACAATTGGTTCTTCATCAAATTTTATTTTCACTTCACTCTCTTCAACCTCGACCTTCTCTGTCGATTTTTCTTCAACTTTTGTCTTTTCTTCAGCAATCCTTCTTGCTTCAATTTCCTCTTCAACAATCCTTCTTGCTTCCATTTCTTTCCTCAGTCTATCAGCCTTTTTCTCTTTCAACATCTCGATCTTATCTGCAAAAAACAAATTAAAACTATAAGAATCAAGATTTTTTCTAGCTTTATTAATAAACTCTTCCTCTTCATCAGTATCTTCATCACTTCCTGAAGACTTAAAAATCGGTTGTCTTCTAGGACGGTTCTTTCAAGGGGAAAGCCAGGTGTAAACTACTGCTTATGATGAATCCACAGTTGTGATCCGGTTTTGGCTCTTATTATCTATTCCTCTGAGAGGGTTCAATCCCAACAAGAATTGTAACATTTTTTCTTGTTCAATCTTTGTTGAATTCTTGAGGAGTACTTTTTAGGTTTTTCAGAAAGATTTACATCTTTTATTTCAGAAATATTAATTTCTGTTAATTTGAAAACGTTGTTAATCATTTCAGTTTTAACACCTCTTATTGGAAATTCTTCATTAGAATATAATTTGTCAAAATCATTCAAAGTATATGCTACTTTGAACGTTTCGTCATTCAAATTATTTTGTGACATCAGAAAATCTTTATTGTAAACCCGTTTGACTGGTGAGATCGAGCTTTTGTCTGATGGACTCGAGTTTTCTGATTTAGACTCTGACTCCTCATCCTTATCCAACACCTGATCGACCACTTTCTTTAATAACTCAGACTCATGATTAGTGTCAGGCGATGTGAATGTGACGTCAATGCTGTCTGGTAACTCATCAGTTGTTTCAGACTTTAACTTTATATTGACTGCCGTTTTGAGTTGTTCCGAATTTGGTTTTCTGGGAGAATAACCTTCCCAGATCGGAGGCGGACACTTGTTTTAATTTGCATTTTGTTTCTTACCAGTATCCATATCTTCAGACTTCTTATCTTGTAATGCTTCAAAACCTGCAACAGTTGGATAAATTCTATCAATCAAGTAATCAGAACTTGAATAACTTTGCAGCAATCGTCTGATTCTTTCGTTCTCAATCTTTCCAGTCTCCAATTCCTGCTTCAACTTTGCACACTCATCAATATAGTAATTGATGGCCTTCTGCTTTGTCATTACCATTGAATTCAACATTGTCAACGCATTTTCTGTTTCCAAGTTTGTCTTTTCCAGTTGGTTGACTGTTCTTTTCAGCACATCATAAGATTCTTTCACGTACTTAACATCAAACAACAAATTTTCTTTCATCTTGTCTAGCTCAATATACTTCTTATCTTTCTCTTCACACTGTTTGCATGATTCAAGGTTTCGTGACCTCGATAATCTTTTCAACTTCGATAATCTTTTCGACTTCGATAATTTTCTCGACTTCGACTATTTTTTCAACTTTGACGATTTTTTCAACTATTTTCTCCACCACCATTTCATTCACAATTGGTTCTTCATCAAATTTTATTTTCACTTCACTCTCTTCAACCTCGACCTTCTCTGTCGATTTTTCTTCAACTTTTGCCTTTTCTTCAGCAATCCTTCTTGCTTCAATTTCCTCTTCAACAATCCTTCTTGCTTCCATTTCTTTCTTCAGTCTAGCAGCCTTTTTCTCTTTCAACATCTCGATCTTATTTGCAAAAAACAAATTAAAACTATAAGAATCAAGATTTTTTCTATCTTTATTAATATACTCTTCCTCATCATCAGTATCTTTATCACTTCCTGAAGACTTAAAAATTGGTTGTCTTCTAGGACGGTTCTTAGATTTGACTGATTCTTCTTCTGATGTTGAGTCTTCAAATATTCGAGCAACAAATGCTTTAGGAACTGAAAGTCGGTTAGTATCATAATCATCCCAACTGGAACCTTTTGGAATCCTTTCATCTTCTTGGTTTAACCAACCAAAACAACCTCTACCCCTTTTTTTCATCTTCAATTTGAATAGTTTTTGAGTGTGAAGATTGTTGTTGATATGGTTGTTGAGCAACCTGATGATAAATTGCTTTTCGATGATAATCGTTGTTTCCAAACGGATCTTGTTTTCCGGTTGCTTCTCTGTTTGTACACTCTCGTTTAAAATGCCCTTTTTCTCTGCAACGAAAATAAGTAACCTTCGATTTGTCATAACCTAGCTGAGATGTAGCAGCATCACGAAGATCATCTCTTCCGGTGATCTGTTTGAATTTTTCTGCTCTTCTCAAAACACTAGCTAAACACCACTTGATGTCCATCAACTCAAGTTCCTCAGAATCAATCTGGTCATAATCCTCCTTAGTAAGCATCGGATTTCCGATTCTTCCAGCAACCAAGCTTTCATACGACTCTAACATAGTAACAAGAGATGCCATGTGTTGCTTTGCAATATCTGGAGAAAATTTTTGACCATTTTGAATGTTTAATGTCACATTGCATTGCAATTTTGTTGAACTTTGTTGTTGAGAACTTGGTGTTGAAAATTTTGGTTCAAAGCTTGAATAAGATGAAGAATATCCACCACTCTGAGTTGTAGTGCTAGCATTTGTTCCGGAAGTACCATCAGCACTAAAAGCAGTCTGAATCTTCGGACTCGGAGTAGTCTCAACCTTGCTTCCTCTATAGTATAAACTAACATCTTGTTGAGCACCCGGATTCTTCATGATAGCAGTTTTCTGAACATCCAATTCATGTTCTTCAAGCTTCTGAATGAACTTACACAAATTCATATCTTCATGTTGTCGGTTATGCTTTAAAATCAACAGATATGTTCCCCATTTATCTTGTGGTAATGCATCAGCTAACCTATCAACCCATTCTTCATCTTCTTTCTTGATGTCTAATCTTTTCATCTCCTGAACAAGATGACAATATCTCTCAATAATCTTCCTAGTTGTCTCACCTTCAAAAGCTGTAAACATATCAAATGATTTCTTTAGTAATGCACGTTTATTTTTTATCATATCAGCACTTCCCTTAAACTTTTGAATCAACGCTAACCAAATTGATCTAGCAGTTCCTTCATGTTGAAGCAAAACAAAAATATCTTCTTTTATTGCTTGTTAGAGAATGCTAATCATCATTTTTTCACTGGTGTATCTTAATTTTTCATTCGGTGTAAATTCACTTAATGGTTTTTCATTTTCAAGATTATCTTTTAGTCTAATGTAATCTTTCTCTAACGAAACCCATGCATCAAACTTATTGGCTTGCACCCAATTTTCAAAACGATTTTGCCATCCTTTAAAATCCTCAATGTACATAAGCTTCGGAGGCTTTTGGAAAGTTCCCGTTTCATTTTCGATTTCAACAGTTTCGGCAACTGTAACTAGAGCAGCTGGAGCAGTAGCAAACGCGTTGTAAAACTCGTTATCCATGATTCGGTATTAGAAGTTTACAAACAAACTGAACTGTTTTCAAACGAACTGATTTGTTTTCAAACGAACTGATTTGTTTTCAAACGAACTGAACTATCCAAACAAACTGACTTGTACGAACTGAACTGGTGCAATCTGGCTAAGAGTCAAGTTCGTGCGAACTGAGTTAATTTTCAAACTTAATTCGTGCGAACTGAACTACCCGTGCGAAGTGGGGTCTCCTCGTGCGAAGTGGACTGAACTAGTGCGAACTGGATCAGGCTTGCTTACTTCGTGCGAACAGGAAGTTCACTCCGTGCGAAGTGAATGTATTTGGTGTGAACTGGTTAGTTTAGCGCGAAGTGGATGGATTTGATGCGAAGTGGATTCACTTCGTATGACCTGGTGCGAACTGGAAGTCTCAGATGCGAACTGGAGTGTTATCGTGCAAACTGGATGAGCAGGTCGTGCGAACTGCTATGATGTCGAACGAACTGATGTGATTTTTGACAAATTGATCAGGTTTTAAGTAGAATTAAGGTCTAATATGTTCAAGGATTGATTAAAACTATGTTTCGCAGGTTATATGTGAAAATCAACTCATTTTAACCGTAACATCTTGATTAATTTTGAAAAGACGTGTAGAAGAATGAGTAGAAATTAGAATTTCGAATGAAATCAAGCTGAATCGGTAAGAATTCTTCCTCCTGAGCTCTGATACCACTTGTAGGATCGAGATTCGACCAAAACGAGTCAATCAGAAGAGTTCTTGATCAATACGAGAGGCGGAATCAGACGTATTGATGTTGAATCAGCTTGATTTGCAAGTAGAATCACTTTAAATGTCTAATGTATTGATTTAACACCGTTTACAGATCTGGAGACACTTCGGCAGAGCTTCGCTACCGGAATCCAAAGTTACAAATGAAATCATGAACTCACCTATTTATAGTGAAGGCCACTTCACATGAAACAGCCTCTCCAGTTCGCACGAACTGGCCACTTCGTGTGAACCTGCTGATTCAGCTCTGTTTCCTGTTATTTTCGAACTACGCGTCTTGTTCTATCTAACCTATTACATGACTCGATACAAGACGAAGTCAACAGACATATGTACCAACACACATCTTCACAAACCGTAGCATCCTTAAAACTATCATCAACCTTCACAGACCAATCAGGCACATAAACCTCACCCTCATTTAACCCTTCAACGTCCCTGCTTGAAGAACCCTGAACAGGAGTAACCATAACCTTCTTGGCTGGAGTCTTCTTGCCATGAACAACCAACTTCTTTTCCTTCTCAACATCCACTTCAACACCTTGATCTTCAGAAGCCTCAATATCGTCACTCAAATCCACTGGTTCAGAAGAAGTGGATTGAGGAGCACCCTTCAACAAACAGCGAGTAGATCGACGGGTTGAAGCCTTGGGAGCATGAGGCTTAGAAAAACCTTTGACGTTGGAAACACTAACATAACCCGAACCCTCTAACCTATGCTCAGCACTCCTAACTACAACATTTTCATCAGGGACAGCTGGGACATCCTCAAACGCAACATCAGAAGTATCGTCACTTTTGATGAAATCAAGTGCAGACATGACTGCAAATAACCATAAAACAAAAAAGCACATAAGGCATAAATTAAGAAAACAAAAAAGGAGTAAAAAAGAAAAATGCATACCCGTGCCATTCCTCATTAGAACCGGATCCCGATTGGCCTTTTCCCACAATTTACTAACCCTTAACAGAACTAGCAAATGTTCAGGGAAAGGACGAACCCTTGAAGGGCACTCTCGGATGGCTTTAAGGAAACTTCATTCAAATCAGATTCAGAAGGTTCCGGTTCATTGAGAACGGCATCCGGGTGCCTCCACACCATTTTAAAGGGATAATAGAATCGGAGACCCAGAAAAAACGATCTTTCCAAGTACCAAGTGTGGTAACCATGGAAGAGATCAGGCAATTATCAACCTTGGATGTTTCAAAGGTGAACCAATCACCGTTTTTGGCCAAACGAAAAAACCGACGGAATAACAACAACGAAGGATCATAACCACAAGCACGACATAAAACCTCGAAGTGTAAAACCCTAGCCATGCCCTTCGGATGAATTTGCCCAAAGGAGACTCGGTAATACTCCAACAAATTTAAAACAAAGAGGGAAAATGGGTGATGGAGGTTCGAAAACTCAAAATGACGACAATAAAGAGCAATCGAACCGGCCGGACATTTATCAATCGGAACGTCACAAGCAGGAGCAGTTGGTTTAAACTTCTTCCCAATACCATATTCCGTGCAAAACAGTTCTACCTCTTCTTGGGTTAATCGAGAAAAGGATTTTGCCAATTCCTTACGAGCACCCATTTTACAGAAAAATAAAAAGAAAATAAGGAAACAGAGGAAACCGGAACTAACCTGAAGGATGGAAAGGAAATGCAGAGAAAACTTGAAGAGAAAATGAAAAATTGTTGTTTGTCTTCAATAATAAAAGAAGATAACGCCCAAATAGAAGTTATGATTACACAATAGTTATTAACCTACTCCCTGCAAAAACCGCCGACCTATAAACTACCACACATCAATCAAATCAGTTGTCAGTTTTAAAAATTCAAAAATTCTCAACTAACTCCAAGCCTTCAAGCTTTCAAGCCTTAAAGCAATAAAAACAAATGTGTAAAAGTCAGAAGTCTTTGAGCTCACTCCCAAAAACCTCTGACTTGGGGGGCTGGTGACGGGGGTAGCCCAAGACCAAATAAAATGACTTAGACACATCAAAGCCCAAAAGGTTAAAAGGTTCGAAGGTTGGAAACCCGGGAGACTAGATAAAATAGTACGTGAACAGTAGGCAGTCACATCTCTGATTGTTTCACCAAACTCTCCAGCCGCAAAAGTGACACAGGCCCACAGAGCACAGCCTTTTATCCGCAGGTCAAAAGCTTCAACCCCCAAAAAGGGCAAAACCCCCCACTGGAAGCATGTTCACTAGTCAAATAGCTTCCTCTTTGAGTGATGGCTTTCCCTATAAATGTGACACTTCATTAAGTGTGAAAAACATTCCGATCAGCTCTGATTCCTGGAGGATCTCTGGTCATTGTTCTTGAGTACTTGCTTCATGCAAGTCACTTTCTTTCACATTCAACACACACATTCCCTTTGCTCCTACATCCGAAACTGAACACATTTCAGTGGAGGATCTCGAGCAAACACCAAAAACAAACTAGTGAACCTCTCTCCACATCTTGCAAACGTGAGGGGACCCCACGACCTGCGTTAGGCAAAGTTGAACCCTTCAACCCTTTTGCCTAACCAGCCCAGCTACCATCCTTAGTCTATTATTTGTTGCATCATTCAATGTTAGATGAGCTCCTCATTCAACTTCCAATTTCAAATTAGTAACAAGCATGTCTAGGCGTTTGGGATAAGAATTGAGCTAATTGAGTTAGCCCGAATGGTTTTTTACTCAAATGTAAGTATATCTATACTATATTATAATACATATAAGGAAGACGTAAAAAAGATAATTTTATATGATTTTAAGATTTTAAGTAACTACAATATTTAAAACGTACAGTAAAACCCAATATTATATATTATTGACTTTTAAACTATCCTCCCTTCAGGATTTTTAAAGTGGTAATACTATTAAAGAATTGAGTTATCATAAGTATACACAATTTATTTGCCAAGGAGATGGTGGTCTATTAACAAAAACAAAACCTTTTAAACACCTAAGTTTAAGAAAAGGGTCGTGAATTCAAGTCCCACATACGACATGGATTAAAAGAAATTGTCGTTCAAAAAAATTAAGTATGATTTATTTTAGGTTGCAAGTAAGTGTACAATAATTTTAAAAAAGAAAAGGAAATGAGTTAATGCTGGCTAGAAAATAGGATCGGAGGCAGATGACCAAAAGTCTTCATTAATGGCGGGTGCTGTCAATTTGACTCTAAAATATGTAGCAACGTTCATTACACTCTAAACAATTTTAGATTGATTAAATATATCAAAACTTAATCTATTTTACTTTTCTAATCTTATTAAAAAAAAAAAAAAATCATCTTTTAACTCTTTTATAGCTTTGTCTGATTCTGCTTTTTTGCATGACCTTTTTACCTAATTTTCGTTGACTTGAAACAATAAACTTAATATTTAACCACGATATGAAAAATTGTATATATTATTTACATTTTAAAGAAATATCACAAGTATTAAGTATATGAGATAAAAGAAAAAGAAAAACGAAAGGGGCACGTAGCAGACATGGTGGATCCCTGGTTATGGTGTGAGTGTTGTAAATGTGAGGCATCCACGTTGTACATGAAAGGGGGCATTTCATACCCTCCAAATACTATAAATTCTCACAACTACCACATTTTGTATGTAATCAAAACTAAAACTAGAGTTAAATAAATTTAAATTTATTTTTAAATTTAGTTACATGAATTCAGTTTTATAAAATGAAGAGTAAATTAGTGTTTTGGCCTATGTGATTTAGTCAGTTTAACCATTTCAGACTAAAAGGAATCTTTTAACATACAAACTCCAAGGTTGCATTTTATAACGATTTTGGCCTCTTACACTAACTTTGTTATTTTTTTACAGTTATATAACAACCCTCGAAAACACCCTAATATACCTTGTATACGCATAACCGAACCCGTATAACCCTAATTTTATTAAAAATCAAATAAAATAATGATCTCAGGGCGCTCGCAGGCCACGACAGCCTTGGTCGTGTGTGTCGCGGGGCGCGACAGGCCGTTGCTTGCCGGTCACCCGTGATGCCACGTGTCCCAACGTGTGGCGAGTCTACGTTGCAACTCGGCAACCCTAGCCGTAGCTAGGGTGCCCTCGCAGGGCGCGACAGGGGTAGGGGGACGTGTCGCGGGGCGCGAGAGAGTCCCGATTCACCTATAAACTGAGCAGACTTCTGCCTTTAAACATCGTTCATCTTTCTTTCTCTCTCAGTCTATGTTATAGCCAAAAATAGCTCGGTATCATACCTCTAAAACACGAAGCTCTGCCTCGTTGTAAGTATTTTAACCCCGATCACTAATTCGTTGCCCTACCCGATTGATTAGGACCCACCAACGCATGTTGAGGCTCTGCCTGACTAAGTTCGTTGGGGTCCCGTCTCGTGTTGTATGGCTAAAGTAACTTGGGTTATTTTACTAACACGTGTGCATTATATGTTTTTAATAGAAATTCAAGAAAATAATCAAGAAATCTTACCAGGAAGACCGTAGAATACCTAAGTCTACAATGTGAGTCATTCACTTTTATCATTTGTGAGCCATTATTTCAAATATGTTACAAATGTTTATCAGTTATAATTACAGTGATTAAGTCTTTGTATTCTACAATTGCTGCCTGTATTATGGGATTTGTATACAATACTTGATAACCTTCACAATTGGACACGGGTATCCAATGTGTGATATATATGACCATAGTCACAGATCCGTCGAGTGACAAGTACTAAACGAGTAATTGGGTAGATATAAACATTGTAATTGCTCTTAATACTGTAAAGTTATAAAAGCTTATTTGATTAAACTGGGATGCACTCGCAATTATTTTTTGCTGACAAAATATTTCTAAAACGCGTTTCAGGTAACCTAATGTGAAGCTATAAGAAGACAGCTACGGAGCACCGAAGGCTTAAAAGAAAGTGGCTATAAAAGTTACCAAAATAAAATAAGTTTATGTTTTCAATAATTAAGGTTATCCCTATAAAAATGTTATGAATGAAACATGGGTTTTATCCCATTTATTTATTATAAAAGTTTGGTGTTTTGAAACTCTGAAATTTATTTCCTAACTACGATCCTGATGTCTCATTTCCGCTGCCAAATTAATAAACACCGATACCACCGGTTGTTGCTCGTGGCTCTCGCTCCCGGGGTGGGGTCGGGGTTGCGACAGGAGGTGGTATCAGAGCCACTGGTTTAAGCCGTTTAGGTCTTCTTTTAATACCTAAATTTTAACCAATTGTGTTAGGAAATAACTTATGTGTTATTCTGTGTAAATATATATATTGTTATTTTATTATTATTTTGACAATTTTCTAGTTTACAGTATGGTGACGCTTACCGTCATCTACCTCATTCTCCCATGGATGAAGGAACATCCCATCCAACCCCAGGATAAACAGCTGATTCCGAGGATATCTTTATTTTCAAAGCCAAATCCAAAGAACCTTTTCCCCCTAAAAGGAGAGGTTAGTTTAGTAGAGCAAAATCAGAAAGGAGAAAAAGGTTGAGAAATTTCCAACAACAAAGAATAGTGAATAGAGAGAGAAATACCAAAAACCCAGAAGCCAGACCCTTATGGGAAGAAGAATTGGATAGGCAACTAGCAAACTTTCATATGTTAGAAAATGCAGCAGCAGAATTTAATCTCAACCAAGTAGCAGACCCACAACTTCTACCTTTATTCCCTAACCAACCCATGAATATAGAACAAATCCAGGGGAACCAACTTCTAATTCCAGCCTTTGATCCAAATGAGATACCTAGGATTCCAGCACTGAACCCTTTAAATCAGGGGTGGGACGACAACCGTTCATTTAATCATATCAGGAAATATTGAATAACCCATATCCTTACGGGGAACCACTACCACGTTCTTGAACCCGTACCAGCTCCAATGCCACAAATGAATCAGGATAATGTTGAAGAACTTCACCAGTATGGTGAAGAGTTAGTTGAGGAAGGGAAATCGGATTCGCCAAATCGGAGAAAAACTCGTCTGGAAATACGACGAGGGGAAAATGCAGTATTAGAAACAAGTTGCCTAATATATATATATATATAGTGGAGGGTTCAAATGAGAAGAAATTTTTTGTAAGAATAAAAAAGAACAAACTTCAACCAATAATAATGCTTCATTTTACTTCATTTAATTTTTGTATTTAATATGGGTGTAAGGGTATATTGGTAAAATTAGATAGATCATTAATTGTTAGTCTTCCTTTTTAATAACTAACTAAATTAAATTTGTAACTTATTTTAAAAAAATATATATTTTTTCAAAGAAGATAAAAATTAATTTAAAGTGTAGGATAAATTATGAGGTGTGTAGGATGAATTACGAGTTGTGTAGGATAAATTTCAGTATGTGTAGGATAAATTTTAAAAAATGTGTAGCATAAATTTTGATGTGTCTAGGCAAAATTTTTAGTGTGTAGGATGATACTCTTTATGACTAATTAATTAGTCAAAATAATAATAAATAAGATAAGAGAAAAACTATTTAATGTTTTACAATTGTACCATTTATTCTTTTTGTTCTCAATTTAATTTTCTTCTCAAATGAACCTCCCCCTATATATATATATATGTGTGTGTGTGTGTGTGTAATTCATGTTTCTTTGATAAAAAAATCAAATCAAACTAAGATAAAGATAAATTAATATATATCATATATATATATATATATATATATATATATATATATATATATATATATATATATATATAGGGAGGGGCTCATGCGAGAAACACCCTTATTGTGAGAACCTTGAGAACCAATGTGAACACAACCTAAAATAGTTAAAAAAACCTAAAAAAAAACTAAAAAAACCTAACCCCCACACCCCCACCCCCCAAAAACCTAAACCCCCCCACCCCCCCCCCCCCCAAGCTAAATGCTAAAAAAAACCTAACCCCCCCCCCCCCCCAAAAAAAAAACCTAAACCCCCCTCCCCCACCCCCCAAAAACCTAAGCCCCCACCCCCCCCCCCCCCAAGCTAAAATGCTAAAAACTAAACCCCCAAAAAACCTAAAAAAATCTAAAAAAATAAAAAAAATCTAAAATTTTTTTTTTGATTTTTTTAATATTTTTTAGGTTAAAATCGCTACTTTTCGAAGCCAAAAAAAAAATTAAATTTTTTTTTTTTTTTTTGCTTCGAAAAGTAGCGATTTTTTTATAAAAAATATTAAAAAATTCAAAAAAAAAAATTTTGTGTGATTTTTAAGCATTTTTGGTGTGTTCACATTGGTTCTCACGGTTCTCACAATAAGAGGTGGTTCTCGCATGATCTTCTCCCTATATATATATATATATATATATATATATATATATATATATATATATATATATATATATATATATATCGATGCATAGTTACTAGTATTTTAAATTCCAGTTATTGTTATAATAGATGCATATATAAATATGAAAAGAGTAAAGTCGCAATGATCGACGATTTCGATTCAATACGCTTGGGTGTTTGCTTGTTTAATTTTATTCTGTGATATTAATACCTGATAAATGTTTACAATTTAGATGTCAAACGAAGTAAATCAGGAAATCCAGAATAACCATAATAACGGAAACCAACCCACCCCCCAAAAACCTAAGCCCCCACCCCCCAAGCTAAAATGCTAAAAACTAAACCCCCAAAAAACCTAAAAAAATAAAAAAAAAAATCTAAAATTTTTTTTTTGATTTTTTTAATATTTTTTAGGTTAAAATCGCTACTTTTCGAAGCAAAAAAAAAAAAATTTAAAATTTTTTTTTTTTTTTAAATTTTTTTTTTTTTTTTGCTTCGAAAAGTAGCGATTTTTTTATAAAAAATATTAAAAAATTCAAAAAAAAAATTTTTGTGTGATTTTTAGGCATTTTTGGTGTGTTCACATTGGTTCTCACGGTTCTCACAATAAGAGGTGGTTCTCGCATGATCTTCTCCCTATATATATATATATATATATATCGATGCATAGTTACTAGTATTTTAAATTCCAGTTATAGTTATAATAGATGCATATATAAATATGAAAAGAGTAAAGTCGCAATGATCGACGATTTCGATTCAATACGCTTGGGTGTTTGCTTGTTTAATTTTATTCTGTGATATTAATACCTGATAAATGTTTACAATTTAGATGTCAAACGAAGTAAATCAGGAAATCCAGAATAACCATAATAACGGAAACCAAGTGGATAAAAGTGCTATCGAACACATAGTAGCCAAGGAATCATATATGTTATGCCATATATTATCAACACTATTAAAAAGGCATAAAATAATTCTGTAATAGACAGTAAACGTGCACCCACTGAACCAAGTCACAGTGTGAATGGAAATCACGGACCACTGATCCAAGCTCCGATTCTAAAAAGAAGAAGGACCATCTCATATGGTTGTTCTTATAAAGAATTCTTAGCCTCTAAACCAATAAATTCTCAGGCAGTGAATGAGCCATTCAGCCTTGTGCTGGATAGAAAAGACAGAAGCAATTTTAAAGATAAGTAAGTGTGCAGATGAAGATAAGATCATATTTGCTTCTAATCTCTTTAAGAATGCAGCCTTAGAGTGGTGGAATAATATTCTCCAGTCCAGAGGAAGTGACAGGGTTTATAACATGGAATATACCAACTTTAAGGAAATAGTTGAAAGGAAATTTTGTCCTACTCATGAAAAAGAACAGATTGCCAATAAGTTTCTGAATCATAGAATGACTGGGTAGATTGC
>JARYGA010051660.1:0-52849 GCA_030545235.1 Helianthus tuberosus | reverse complement strand
AAGATCACCTTCAACATAAGAAACTAGTTATTAAAGTCATTAATACAAAACCAAATAAAAAGTGCGAAAAGATTAAAAATAAAAAGTATTACACTAGACACTTTGTCTTCACCAAGTGATGTAAGAGACTTAGGCAAACATGGCCTTGATTGTCAAGAACTCTTATGATCAATCTTGGATCTCGAGACGACTCACACACTCTATGGATGGGGGTGGTGGATGATGGTGTTATGGTGGTGGTGGGTGGTGGGTGAAGTGTGAGAGAGGTGGTGTGCCAAGGGATGGTTTGAGCTTGAGCCAAGCACTCCTATTTATAGGCTGAACAGAAGCTCGGGCACGGCCCCGTGTCCAGTGGGCACGACCCCGTGTCCACATCCTTCTCTTTCTTCATTTAATGCAGCTTGTCTTATTAGTTGACCACACCCCCGTGTCCGCTGAGCACGACCTCGTGGTGCAGAAGAATCTTTGTACTATGAAGATTTGCCTGGATTGTGCGAATCTTATAGTTGACCACGGCCCCGTGTCCGCTGAGCACGGCCCCGTGGTGGGCAATAGAAGCTTCTACCACTTTGTCCTTTCTGCTGACACTTGGGCACGCCCCCGTGCTGGCTGAGCACGGGGTGTGTTCAGTCTTCTGTTATCTTGTTTTGCTTGGGAAGATGCTGTCGTGGGGTCGGGCATGTCACGTCTTGTTCCTTTTCTTGTATTTATGTTAGATTTTGATGTCTTTTTGCTTCTTTTGTTAATTTGAGCTCATTTAATCCTGAAAATATAAAAGGAAGACAAAAGCACACTTTTTCCAACATTAGTACTAAAAAAAGGTTAGTTTTATGCCACAATTGATGTAATTTATATGTTGCTTTTTGCACACATCAGCGATATTAGATCGTAAAGAGAAGATTTTGAGGAACAAAGTAATTAACCAAGTGAAGGTTAAATGGGAACACAGGAAGGGTGCGGATACCACATGGGAGTCCGAAGAAGAGATGCAACGGCTCCACCCTAAACTATTTGGTACGTATTATGGTTTCGGGGACGAAACCCTTTTAAGGGGGGGGGGTGGACTTGTAACATCCCGAAAATGTAAAACTTTATATTAGAACTATAAAGTGTATAATAAACAAGAAAAAGCTAACTAGGATAAATAACCCAGTTAGTTAGGAGTCTTGTAGTAACATACGAAGGGGTTAAAACTCTAAAAATATAAACTAAATAGAGTGGAGGGGCCTAGGTTGTCAAAATTGAAACTTGTATTACAATTAATTGATAAAAACAAAACCAAACACCCCATTAGAGGGGGTCTGGTCGATCAAGAGCAGGAGAGGGCGACACCCTCATCCTCAAAACCCTAAATCTACTAAACTCTCAAATTGAAGGCCAAAATCCAGTTGAAATCGGAATCTGAACATAGAATCGTGATCACCTCGTCAAAGGGGTCATAAGGTATATCGAATTAGGTCATTTTCATTCGATTCAAAGTTCATGCATGTGATTGAAATCGAGTGTAGAGCTTGATTATGTGTTGTAAACATGAAATTGGAAGTGATATAAGGTTTAGGGACAAACCCTAGACGATTTCTTGTCAAATTCTTGCATGATAATTGTATAGATCAAAATCACCATAGTGGGTGATTAGTATGTTAGTAGATCTTGATAAACACTAGGATTAAAACTCTTGTTCTAGTGTAAACTGAAAATTATGAGGAAATCTCTAAATTGTTGATGTTAAAATATGTGTATATAGTCTAATTGAAGTTAATTAGGGTGATAAACTCAAGTCATGAATTTGGTTTATATCATGTAGAAATCTGACCCGCTAGGTGTTTGATAAAACGCCTAAATGAGGGTTAAAATGTTAAATGTTGGGTAAAACGCATATTTGAATATATTAAGAAATAATGTGTTAAAGCTTATGAAAGAGTTCTAAACTTGTTATGAATTGAACTCTTTAGGCAAGGATTCCGGAACGTCAAGTGGACACGCCGGAGGAGATACACGCGGAAAAGGTGTGCTTTAAAGGTACGTGACTTTGGTCTCGTTAAAATTACGCATATATGTTTGAGTTTAGTGTATAGATAGAATCGTAGTGTAAAGGATGCGTTTGATGTGTTCTAAAGTGGCGTAGATCACTTGAATATCAAACGGGTCAAAATAAAGACTTGGAACTAGGTTTGACTTATTAATAAAGTGATGGTTTTCACTAGATAGTCAAACGGGTTGAATAGATACCATAAAGGGGAAATATGATAATAGCGATATGATGGTTTCGTAAGTTGCTAAGTGTTGGATTGCACTATGCTTATGAACCTAGCTATGATACTTAAGTTGTAAATCCAGGATATTGGAATAATAATTGAGGTATGTTGAAAAAGAGCGTTCAAAACGGAATGTTGAATTCCGAGGGAACGAGCTCTTAGTTCCAAGGGAACGCAAAGCTATGAATAGTGCAAACACACCAAGATGTACAAGCCCGGGAACTTGGGTAATGACATATAAAAGGTTTGGAATACGAAATTGGGATAAACACTTATAGTTAGAACGGGTCGAATAAATGGTAGTATAGAAATCTTTAACCGTATGATCGGTGAGTTAATTGTTGGTACAGTAACCGAAATGAACATGTCTGTAATGAATTTACAGACATACGGGAAAAGAATAGCCCAAAACGGTATTCGGATTAGAGCGAAATCCACAAATTAGTTAAAGGGCAAAGCTACAGTGTCCACCGTAAATTACGGTCTCCACCGTAATTTATGGTGGAAATCAAAAGGTCTTACGGTGAACCTTTCCTGTGTTATGGCAGACCAGAAGTGTTCAGGGTCTACCGTAACTTACGGTAGACACCGTAAGTTACGGTGGAACCCAGAAAACTTGTATTTTATTTGTTACTTTTCGATGTCGGAATTCGTTTATACGTAATGTATTAATGTCAAAACTAATGTTTTTAGTGTTTGACCGTAGGTATGGATGAGGACCTCCCGGATGGTGATCAAGTACATTGTCAAGAACTGAACATGCATTTTGAAGCTTCCGCATCAAACTTAACTTAGTCTAAACTTTAATCGTGTTGTAAATGGGTTGTTAATCGTGTTTTGAATCCTTTAAACTAGTTGTTAGTTGACTAGCAAGGGTTAACTTAAAACTTGTCATGTACTACCTTGGATTTGTTTTGGGTATTATCGTAATTATTTATGGTCTTTAACACGAAAAGTTTTTGTAAACTCTGATTTAGTATAAAATTAATATAATTACTAAGTAAATACCGTCCAATTTTTAAGGGTGTTACAAGCAAGTTCTAACGGATTTCCACCCGATCGGTAGACTTTCTGATTGGATGATAATACTGCTGTGAACTTGTTCTCTTAGAAATACCTCGCCGAACGGATCGCCACCCGATCGAACCGCCGTTCGATCGAGCGACCTGAAAGGTAGAGATACTTCTCTGTTTTCAAAATGCTACAACGAAAACTTCAAAGCCATCATACACAAACACATTCATCCCAAACGAGGTGTCAATCCGACTGAATGGCCATCCGTTTGGATCGCCATCCGGCAGGATGACCACTCGTCACTTGCAACTTTGCATCGTTTTACGCGTCACTCACCGTTTATGCTATCATTTCTAATCAGGCTGATCTTACTCTAGCGCCCCCTTCAATCCATTAATCCACATCGCTGTGAGTATACTCGATCCCTTTTTGCTTTATGCACTTTTGGGTGTTATATACGTTACCTATAATCAAATCACATCAACCACACAACGCAAGCACTATTTAACGCTAACCATTACTGCATGTTATACGTGACTCGATGAATGCTTGTTTGTTATGTTTACACATTGATTGTTGTCTACCTGCCTTAGCAATGATAGTACTATAGTTTGGACTCAGCACCTGTTCACTCAGGGGTTGTTAAGGATATTACTTCACATGTTCACAGTGGTGAACATGTGATGCGCACTCGCTACTCGAAGTCAAATCGCAGTCATTGGTATTGATAGGATCTTTGTCAATAACTTACATGCTTCACATTATACGTTGTACATGCTGGTTATGCGTAACGATTTCGAACTCTACTATATTATTAAACTTGTATGCTCACCTTTACACTATGTGTATTGACCCATATTTTAACGTATGTGACAGGTGTTTAGGATGCTATCTGCTAGGATGCTTGCTATGTGGAATCGAGTTAGGAAGAGTCTAGAAACCAACAAAGATAATTTACTTTTATTTTAAATCTGAGTTGTCGGAACATGTTTTGTTTTGAGAATATCGACGTCTGTAATAATTTACTTGCTTAATAGGTTATGGTATGGGACATAATATTAACTATTCGGTAAAGTAGTTGTTATGGAATTTCTCTTGACAATCTGTTTCGCTCAGTGCCGCGCCCCGATGTTTCCGCCATCGGTTGGGGTGTGACACATACAACCAAGTTCATCACCTTGGGGAGCACCAATCTTGTTTGTCAAGAAGAAGGACGGATCAATGAGTATGTCCATTGATTACCAAGAATTGAACAAGGTCACAATTAAAAATCGGTACCCATTACCGAGAATTGATGACCTGTTTGATCAACTGCAAGGAGCTCGATTCTTTTCTAAAATTGATTTACGCTCAGGATATCATCAATTGAAAGTACAGGAATAGGACATTCCTAAAACTGCTTTCAGAACAAGGTATGGTCATTATGAATTTACAGTCATGCCATTTGGTCTAACCAATGCCCCAGCTGCATTTATGGACATGATGAACATAATATGTAAGTGTTAGGATCTGAGTTTTTTATGATTGTGTTTTTGTTTTATAATTATGAAGATAATGAGAATTGTAGCGGAATTAAAATGGAAACAAAACTTTCACACACAATCAAACAGAAGAATTGCTTTCAACATACATGTTTAACTTTGAACCAAATGATTAAATTTATTTCAATCTTCAATTACAAATGCATGCATGTATTACAATCTCCCCATCAGCCTGAGCTCATACTAATTTGTTCGTACAGAATGACAAGTGATGAAAGAGCTAATAGAACAATACAGGGTACTGTTCTATTTACAGTACAAACCAAACCACTGAAGTATCTTTGCTGACGTCGCCATGAAAGTGACATCTAACTTCCTAACAACCTACAACCACTGATCTATACAAGCACTGTTATCTTAACCACTGATTACATTACAAAACAAAGAAATAAACTAACTACTGCTTCTCATTCCACTGTTGTGACTCCAACAGTACTTTGTTTCTTCAGCAGTGCTTGACCCATATCAGTAGATTGAGCATCAGTGTTTAGCCTTCAACAGTCTTTAAGTCTTCATCAGATGTTGAAGGTCAGCAGTTGTTGTAGACAAACAGTGGATGGTGGTCATCAGTTGTTAGGACCACTTTCAAGGGGAAAGATTGAATACAAACATCTGCTTATTCTGAATCCACTGATCTGATCCAGTTTTGGCTTTATCAACTGTTCCTTTGTAGGGTTCAATCCCAACAATCTCCCCCTGGAACACATGATGCCAAAACCCTTCATTATTCTTGGATTTTTATTGCCTCATCAAAAATTCCCTAACTTGGCCTTTGAATTGTAATTCAAAGTCCATGGAACTTGTGTCATCCTCATCCATGCACAGTGGAAGCTCAAGGAGACCTTGAAGATCCTTTTCACCCAGGCCAATTGCTTGTTCCCTTGATATGTGCTTCACTTCACCATTGGATCTGAGCAATGTCAATACGTGGGTCTGTTTATCAGACTTCCACTTTAGTATTTTTGAATCCTTTGGGTTTCTTTGGAGAGGTTTATTTGCTGATGAGTTTGGAGATGGTGGCCTTGTGATGACTGGTTGAGCAGTGTTTGCAGCTTTTGCCAATTCAGGATTCTCAGCCATCATTTGTTTAAGGACCATCTTTATGATGTAATCCCCTGCTGCTACATCTTCTGCTATTTCTGCATCCATCTGCTTTTGTTTCCTTCTTTGATAAAGGATGGCAGCAGGTGGAACAGTGGATCTCCTGATTTGTAGCTTTTGTGGTTTAGCTGGAACCACTGCTTCAGGGTAATCAGGCTTTTGTGGAATGTTTGGATTCTTCTTTCTCAATTCTTCCAACTTTTTGTAAGAAGCCATGACCTTATCTTCTGACCATCTTGTCACCTGATTCCTTGACCCAAAATCAGCTGTAATAAGCTCTTCTTTCATTCTCTTCAGCCTTAAGGTCCTTTCAGGTACATTCTTCTTGTACTTTGACCAAACAGGAGGAGTGTGTTTTACTTTGTCTTTGTTCATTTGTTGCACTCTTTCTAACTCCTCTTTGAGATCAGCAATGGTACATTCTTTATATTGAGCCTTTTCTGCCCTGTATTTCTTGAAAGCCATTATGTGTTCAATGTAATCTTTTCTCAAGCTTTCATCATCTCTTTCTGAAAGTTTCTGACAAAGATCTTTTGAAAATTGTTCCAAAGTTCTGACTTGTGTGAGCAGGTATTGAAAATATCTTTGGATCTCTTTGTCTGATTTTCCCTTTGTATTTCTTTTAGTGATATCCTCTGCCTGTTGAGCTTTTAACTTCAAATATTCTTCTATGTTGTTAGGCCTAGGATAACATTGAAGAGATGGCAAACTCCTTTTTGCAGGGTCATCTTCAGAATAGAAGGATTTTATCTCCTCTCTTACTGCTGGAAGATTTAAAGGGTATTGGACACCTGCAGGAGTAATGGCAGTGTTTGGATTAAAGGCTTGTACTGAAGAGAGTCGGACAGGGTTTGGAATGGTTGCAAGGGTCAGTGGTTGTGAAGAAATTGGAGGTGGTGAAGAATCATCATCTTTCAGGATTATCCTTCTCCTTTTTGGTTTAGGAGAGGTTGGTGGTGTTTTGGTAGGTTGAGTGGTGGTGATTTGAGTGGTGGATAGCTGACTAACAGCTGTTGAAACAACTGGTGTTTCAACCACTGTTGTCATTACAACAGATGATGTGTCACCTGATGTCTTCTGCTTTTTGGCAGGTGGTGTTGGTGGTAGTGAGGATGTTTTTGGTGGTGATGTGATTTTTGGTAAGGCAGTGGATTTTATAGTAGGGGCATTGGTTGAAGTGTGTGTTGAAGTGGTGGTTGTAGGGTTAACATCTGCTGAAACCACTGAAGTACCAACAGCTGTTGATACAACAGGTCTTTTAACATCTGTTGGCTTGGAAGGTTGATGAGAAGAGTTTTTGGGAGTTTGGGGAGTATGTTTTGTGATTCTGGAAGGTGTGGATTTGGGTTGCCTCACTTTTCTAGTGGGCTGCCTTCTTTTGGGCTTAGGAATTTCTTCTTGATCATCCTTTGGCTCAGAAGCACCCTGATCTTCCATTTCCGTAAAAACTTTATTCTCCTGCTCAAACCTTGATTTACCCTTTGCCTCCATATCCTTTTTCAGCCTTGCTTTTTCATCAGCAAAGGCATTTAAGGTTACATCAACTTTTTTGGAACCATCTGGCCTAGGGAGATCTGCAAGCATACTAGAATTTTCTGGTGCAATGTACAGACCATCTTCATATCCCTTCTTCTTTAACTGCTTCATTTTCTCCCCCTTTTTGGCATCATTAGGTGGTGGGTTGTCCACAAAAATGATTGAGGGAGGAGCAGTGCCAGTGGTTTTCATCAAATGGGCCTTAATTGCCTTGACGTCTACTTGTGTATCCTTGAACCTAGCTTCCATCAAAATTCTGATCTTTGGAACTTGAATTTCATGTTGTTGATCAGCATATTCTCTTTGTTTATGAAGCATAGGTTGAAATAAATTCCAAAGCTCAGCAGCAGTGGGAGCAGATAATGGAACAGATGTTTGAGTTGGAGCAGGAGTGGGTGGTGCCTTTTGTGCATGTAACACCTGTTGCAACATAGTTTTGATCTCTGCAACAGATGTGTCAATCTTGTCAACCCTCTCCATCAATTATTTGTACATTAAACCATCACCCAAGTTAATGGGATCATCTGATTTCCCACCAGTGGTGGTTGTATCAGTGGTTGACTTAGGGAAAGTTTCCCAAAAGTCATCCCCTGATGCCCCTTTTTCTTGGTACTGGGGACTTCTTCCTTCAGGAGGGGTAACCATTTTAAGTGTACCAGTGAATGCTGGAAACACCCTGGTACCCCAAGAAGAAATTGCCTTCAAGGGAGTCTCATTTATGAAACTACTGCCCAAGTGTAAACCAATGGGTTCAACACTTGTAGTAGCTGCTTCACTTGAACTACTGACAGGAAGTACTTGTACTTCCTGCAGTGTAACCTCCTCAACTATTGGTGGGTTAACAGAGAGAGACACCAGACTCAGTCACTTGTAGTGGCATAATCTCATTGGCAGGTGATTGAGATGAACTGATTTGTGTCTTGGCTAAATTAACTGCATCCAATAGAGGTAATATGGTTGGTGGAATTTGTGCAGTGAGGATATGGGTGGAAAGAGAATTTGCCCCGGGAGGTGGGCTGTGGATGATGGAATCAAATGATTCCAGAGCATCATAACGTGGTGTCCCTGTGCTTACAACCTGATCTTTTTGTGAAGATGTAGGAGGAGTTTTAGGCTCGGGTTGAGATCTTCCTTCCAATTGCTGTGAGGAAGTAGCAGCAGTGGTTTCTTGTGACTTTTGAGTTGTCACTGGTAGTTGCTCTGGGATCTCATCTTCCAGAGTTACATTTTTTGTGGGTTTGGGGGGCTTTTTGGATTTTTTCTGTTTTGGTCTTTTGGTGGTTTTAGGTGTGGGTTTCACAGCAGTGGTTGTGCTGCTGTGACCACCTCGAGGACGATTTCTAAAACAAGGTGGGGATGATATAACAACTCTCCTAAAATATTTCCGACACCCCTACATTTATAAAACATGTCCTATATGTTTTAATATACACCCCGTATACGAAAAACGGCCCAAAATACCTTTATTTTATAAAAATTAAATAAAAACAAAATTCTAATGTCGCTCGCGGGGCGCGACCCCAACAAGAGAATCTGTTGCGGGCCGCGACCCCTTGACACCAGGCCGCACCCTGCCCGCCACGTGGCGTGACACCCGGCAAGCCTATACCGGTGACTAACCGAGGCTAGGGCCTACCCTACAGCCTCGTGGGCCGCGAAGGCCTCTCATGTTTTCCTCGCGGGGCGCGAGGAACCCCCCTATAAATAGAGAATTCGACGTTCATTTCAAAATCGTTCAAATCGAAACTTTCTTTCTCAAATTTGAATAGCTAAAATAATTCTTGGGTATAATACCCACTAAATAGCGAAGCTCTGCCTCGATGTAAGTATTATAACCCCCGTTTACGTATTAGTTACTCTATCCGATTGATCTAGTGCTCCGTAACGCATGTAGAGGCTCTGGTTGACTTCGTAGTTGGAGTTCTGTCTCGGGAGGGGGGGGTACAAGTAATGTAAATTTGGGTTATTATACTAACATGTGTGCATTGTTTAAATTAATAGATTATAACCCGGAAGTCACAAGGAAATACCTAAATTAGCAATATGAGTAATTCCTCTTTTTGTAAACTGTTTTTACAAAACCTCAATTTTTTACATTATAATTAACAGTGATTGAGTATTTGTAATTCTACAATTATCGTCGGTATGTTGGGGTTTTGTATACATTACTTGTTACTACACTGTGAGTAGTAGCATGGCCACAAGTCAGGGTTGACAGTACCGTGGGTGGTAATTAAAGTAGATGTAAACAAATGTAATTGCTGGATTGCCCTCAATGCTGTAAAATGATAAAACTTGTTTTGATTAAACTGGGATTCACTCACTAGTATTTTCCACTGACAAAAATGTTTTAAAATGCGTTTCACGTAACAAAATGTGAAAGCCAAATAGAAGCCAGCTGGAGAGCACTGAAAGCTTGGAAAAGTGGCTATAAAAGTTACCTAAATAAAGAAGAAGTTTTATTTCAATAAATTAGGGTTTATCCCTACAAACATATTATGAATGGAAACTTGGGGTTTTACCTACGTGTTTCTTATTTATAAAGTGAGGTGTTTTACTCTGATAAAATATATTTCCTAACTAGGGTGATGATGTAAATTCCGCTGCCAATTAAATAAACACCGATACCATCGAATGTGTGAGCTCGCGGCTGCCCGCCTCTCGGGGCAGGGGTCGGGGGTTGCGACACACTGTTTTTGCAACCTCATTGGAGTGCATGGTCAACAAAGTGGGCAATAATTCTACAAAAAAATGATGTATAAGTTGTTGAGGTTCCATTATTATTCCTTGGGTCTGCAAATGTAACTTAAAATTACCACTGCCAATTCTCAAATCTTGAATATAATTACTTACCCTCTAAGTTTTCTTTTCTCCTCGAGTTGGCAACCAAAGCCCACCCAACTAAAGACAACCCGCTCCGTTGTTAATTCTTGTACATCAATTAAGCATTCAAAAGCTGTAAGTTATCAAATCATTATGATCTTATTGACCGAAAAAAACATAGCGAATTTTCTCAACAATTTCAGTCGGACTATAAATCTATAATGATTACACCTAAGTAATCTAAAAGCAAGATGGGTTACTAATTCACAGTTGATGAAAGATCTACAATCGTGCATAAATCTATTAAATAAACATGGTCACATGAAAGCAAAACTCACATTCTCATGATGCAAATGCCGAAGAAGCTTAATCTCATGAAGTGTCCGTTTCGCATCCACACAATTATCGAAAGCATACGCAATCTTCTTCAAAGCAACCATCTCATTCGTTTCAGAGTTCAGCGAAACTGATGACAGTCACAAAAATATACACATACCACACGATCCCATAAGCACTGTGGCCAATCGACATGATCGGAGGACGGCTAACAAAGAGAGTTGCAAACTTTACCGGAAAATGTTTACATGCCCATAGTAAACAAAGAGAGTCGCAAACTGTTCTTAGGTTACCTAAATTTATAAAATAGTAAAAAAGATACATTCTTTACCTGCTGGTCAATATCAAAAGGGTAAATTTGTTTGAAAAGGAAAAAAGCCAGAATAACCATTTTTGTGATTACCTATTTTGCAAAATCTATATCAACTTTACGAAAAAGAACAATTCAATGCATATCCTAGTTGCATTTTTTTTTTCATTCCAACAAACATACATTTTTGTAAATCAAACTTAGATACGAAACTGCTACGGATTAGCGGTCACTTATGCAAGCAATCGAACAATACAAAGCATCAAAAATAAGTTATTAAAAACACAAACAAAGTAATTCTAAAATCGAGGTTGACGAACCTTAGAAACTTGAGTAAAGAATTGACAATGAGGAATTTAGAAGACAAATAAGAGAAAGGAGAACACCACCGTCAAACCACCTGCGAATAATCAATCAAAAGTAGCAAAGGGTGAGATGAATAGAAAAGATTCAAAAGAAAAAACCCAATATTGAAAGTTGAAGAAAACTAACTATCGTCCAGGCTAAGGCGACGTCGCCTCGTACACCATCTATTCAACAGCCAACACAAAGTAGTGACCATTCCAAGTTCCAACGGGTTTATAATGAAGAAGTGTTACTCCTAAACCTGTCGGTCAACATCAACGAAGATACAAGTTCTACCATGTCGAAACTTGTAAGGCTCTAGTATAAATAACAGTCTTGGTGAATGTTTATGATTAGTTTCTAGTTTGATTACTAATAATTGTGAACTTTTGAGTTCTATCAAGAACCTTTGAGGTTTCTTGAAGTGTTTGGTTAATCTTTGAGTATCTAGCCATTTGATTGCTACACGTAACTGACTAACTGCATCAAATTATCTTATCATCACATGCATCATAAGACCTAAAAAACTATGATCAATCTAAAGTCAAAAGCTAGACCACTCTAATACAAAAAATCATTTGTGTCCGAATCGAAAACCAGAACCTACTGCTACACTTGAGCTTAACTAAACTAACTAACTGCAGCAACTACAACACACACATCATCGAAACTTTGTGATGTGCGTAAAATGAAACATATAAATTACGTCAAATGAGGCATAAAACTAACCCTTTTTAGTACTAATGTTGGAAAAAGTGTGCTTTTGTCTTCCTTTTGTATTTTCAGGACTAAATGAGCGTAAATGAACAAAAGGAACAAATATGCAGCAAAATCTAATATAATTACAAGAAAAGGAACAAACGTGGCATGCCCGACCCCTCGATAACATCTTCCCAAGCAAAAACAAGAAAACAGAAGGCTGACCACGGCCCCATGCCCAGCGGACACGGGGGCGTGGCCAGATGTCTGCAGAAAGAACAAAGCTATAGAAGCTTCTATTCCTGACACGGGGGCGTGCCCAGCTCAACACGGGGCCGTGGTCAACGCTAAGATTCGCAGAATCCAAGCAAATCTTGATAGTATAGATACGCTTCTGCACATGGGGCCGTGCCCAGCGGACACGGGGGCGTGTGGAGCTAATGCAGACAAATTGCAATTAATGAAGAAAGAGAAAGAGGATGGACATGGGGCCGTGTCCGAGATTCTGTGCAGGCTATAAATAGAGGTGCTTGGTTCACTTCAAAAGCATCCCTTGGCAAACCACCTCTCTCCCACTTCACCCACACTCCACCACCACTACAACCCACATCCACCACCATCATCCATTATCCATCATAGACTGTGTGTAGTAGTCTCGATATCCAAGATTGATAGTAAGAGTTCGTGACAATCAAAGGCCAGCCTAAGTCTCTTACATCACTTGGTGAAGACAAACATTTAGTGTAATACTTTTGATTTTTAATCTTTTCGCACTTTTTATTTGGTTTTGTATTAATGACTTTAATAAATAGTTTCTTATGTTGAAGGTGAAACTTCCTTATCATTTGTCTGTGGTGTCTTGGCGTTATTTTAATGTCTATATAAAATAAAAGATTTACACCATTCATATCTCTACTGTCTATATAGAGATATGTTGGCTACCTGGTCGGGGGTTAAGGGAATGGTTTGGTAAGGTTCTTGCCTTGTTCAGTGTATAGATCCTGCAAGGACCTGGGTCAAGCTTACTAGGACCTCCTTCAATACCCACTGGTATTGGATGGCGGGGGTGCGAATGGCTTGTTCCCCTCATATGTAAACTACTATTAATACATTAACCCGACTACTTGGGATTGTATCCCTGCTGACTCAAACCACTTAGCCGAGGGTAACGTCACCTTCAAAAGAGGGGCCTACCACATTACGCATTAATAACTTTATTAATTATCTTTCAATATTCCGACCCTTTAGGATTGTATCCTTGCTGACTCAAACTACTGGGTTGAGGGTAACATCACCTTCAAAAGAGGGGCCTACTACTATAACTAAGATAATCTCTTAAAAAGTGCAAAAGTGCGGAAATCATCAAAGGTTACACTAAAGGCGAGTTGGATCCAAGTGATTCATCTTGTCTATCTGTTTTTATTTTTATTTTTATTTTCAGCTTTTTTAGTTTTTATTTTCAATTGTTTAAAACTTTTTCTAAACTTTTGATTTGATTAGACGTTGAGGATAAACCGGTACTAAAAGCTCTTGTGACCTTGGACGACCTCGGTATCTTACCAACGCTATACTACGCTCATGATGGGTGCACTTGCCCATATGTGTGTTTAGTGTTAGTAAAATATCGTGTTTTATAAATTTAAAACTTGACTAAAGTGTTAAAAAGGGCTTAAAATATAACTAAAAACCTATCACGCTACGCACGCATCAAGTTTTTGGCGTCGTTGCCGGGGACACAAGGATTTTAAGAAAGTTAGGAATCAACGGCCTAATCGTTTTCTTATTTTCTGTTTTTTAGGATTTTTCTAGATTTTTCAGTTTCTGCAGAAGCTCAGCACGGGGGGCCGTGCCCGCTGAACACGCCCCCGTGCCCAATCTTTGGTACTGGCAATCCTGTTTTAAGTCAGACAGTAGCTGAACACGGGGCCGTGCCCACTAAACACGCCTCCATGCCCAAGTTTCTAGATACTGAAAACAGAGCCGTAAGATCCCGACGACTGGTAATTTCTAACACAAACATGAGCGATACTGATCTTTTTTACTTTCGCTCCTCTTATGTTACGTGGTGTCAAATATGTGGCGGAACTCATGAAGATTTAAAATGTTTTTTTTTTTAAATTACAATCCCCATTATATAGACCCATTGTTTTCCTGTAGCCTTAAGTTGGGCGAAAGTAAAAATAATCCCTATCTCTCCCTCGAATGCTCTCAATCATCCCTTCTAGATGAAATGATTCTTGAAGAATAATTTCAAATGGAAGATCTAATTCTTCGATGGGTAAAAGAACTTGAGACGGATATAATTAATTCATCTCTGGACGACGATCAAGGAGAATTATTGAGGTCGCATTCGGATTATAACAACATCGTTGCTCCTCAAATCACCTCTAACTCTTGTAAGGACTTGAGCGATAGTCGTCCCTGTGTCGATTGTGCCGTGAAGGACTCCTCATCGGTTTCCGCCGATGCATACATAGACCTGAGCGATTCGACATATACCTTCTTTAACGGGAGCCCGGATAAGGAAAATAAAGGTGGGTTCTGCCCACCGGTATTTAGCTTAGGAATCACCCTTTCCGATAACCTCTTGCGTTCTTGTCTAAAACTGGGGCAACTAAGGTATCTCAGGTACTTCGGTGTTGTTCCGTCCAGTAAGGAACCACCCGATCCGGATAAACTCCTTAAAATAGACAAAACTTCATAAAAACTTCTAGCCACGGGGCCGTGTCCAGGTCAGCACGCCCTCGTGTCCACCCAAAGATTCCCGTTTGACTTTTGGTCAGAATATGGACAAAAAGTGTCAGAATTTTGTCTGCACACGGGGACGTGTCCAGCGTGCTGTCATTTTCTATAAATGCAGCAAGATTACTGCACTCTTGGACACATTCCAAAGACAAAGATCTGGTGGGATCTTCACATATACCATACTAGGTATATTCTAAAGAAGGTTCTCAACAACCATCTTGTCTTTTCTACTTTTGTCATTTGCCTTCTTCTTCATTTTCTCCTCAAAACCTCCATTAGAGTTTGATATCTCCATAGTTTCAAGCTTTATTGTGATATTTGTTAGGTTTTTATTCAAGGAATCTTGTCAAAAATAAGTTTTACAACACTATTTTAAGTTATTTCGGTTTAAAAATTCTTCAAAAGTCAGAAAAATAATTTAAAGCTCCAAGATTCCTTGTTTCAAAAACCTGCAGAGAGGTGAACACGGGGCCGTGCTCCGCGAGCACGGGGCCGTGTCCGAGGTACTGTTTCATTAAATTGAACTCTTTTCGACTTGTTTTTCGTAGAATGTCGAGCCAGAATAGTGGAACCTCTTCAGCACATTCAAGGAATAGTCGTAGGGAACGAAGGCCTTCAATCGAAGCAACTCTTGTGCGCTATGTGATGGCACTACGAGAAGCTCTCGACGAAATGACATCCGTAGAAGAACTCCTAATTGACCGTATTAATTATCTAACGGTGGGGCTAGAAAACTATAACAACCCTCCAAAATTATTTCCGACACCCTTAATATATTTAGAATGTCCCTATACGACCTAAAATACACCCCGTATACTAAATACAGCCCTAAATACCTTTAATTTTATAAAAATAAAATAAAAACAAGAAATTAAGGTGGCTCGGGAGGCGTGAAGCCTTTAGCTAGCCTAGTCGCGGGCCGCGACGAGCTAGGCCACCAGGACACCTCCGGTGCCGCCACGTGTCCCCACTCGTGTCTAACCTACCCGATGATTGGTCAAAGCTATGCCCTAGACCCCCTATGTCGCGGGCCGCGTAAGACCTCCCCTAGTTCTTCGCGGGCCGCGAGATCAGCACTATATATAGCGGTCGTTGGCCTCAGCTCACAATCGTTCTTCACACTTTCTCTCTCTCTCGAATTTCTGAATCATAAAAGCTATAATCAAGTATTATACCCCCCTAAATAACGAAGTTCTACCCCGTTGTAAGTATCATAACCCCGGTTACGTATTAGATACGCTGCCCGATTGATCCAGAGTTCCGTAACGGCTGTCGTGGTTCTGCCCGACGTAGTCGTTGGAATGCCGTCTCGGGGATGGTATTACTAATGTAAATATTGGGTTATTATACTAACGTGTGTGCATTTGTGTAAATTATAGATAATCACCAGGAAACCCTTAAAGGAAACCTAAGACAGCAATGCGAGTAATCTTCTTTTTACAAATTGTTTTTACAAAACCTCACTTAATTAATGATATATTAAATAGTGATTGAGTATTTGTATTCTACAATTATCGTCGGTATGTTGGGGTTTTTTTATACAAAATTTGTTACTACCTTGCGAGGAGTAACATGACCACAAGTCGGGTTGACAGTACCGTGGGTGTAATTGAATAGATGGAAACAAATGTAATTGTGCGACCGCCCTCAATACTGTACAATGGTTTTTACTAAACTTAATTAATCTGGGATTCACTCACCAGTATTTTCCACTGACAAAATGTTTTTAAACCCGTTTCAGGTAACAAAATGTGAAAGCCAAATAGAAGACAGCAGGATAGCACTGAAGGCTTGGAAAAGTGGCTATAAAGTTACCTAAAATAAAGAGATGTTTTATTTAAATAAAATAGGGTTTATCCTTATGAAAATATGTGTACTTGAAACTTGGGATTTTTCCCATGTGTTTAATATTATAAAAGCGTGGTATTTTACTCTGATAAAATATTTCCTAACTACGGTCCTGATGTAATTTCCGCTGCCAAAAGGATAAAACACAGATACCACCAAAACTGGCCGCGGCCGCCCGTTCCCGGGTTTGTTAGGGGACGGGGCTTGCGACAGAAGGTGGTATCAGAGCCAAGCCACTGATTCAGCCACAGAAGTGTTCTGTTGATACCAAGATATTATTCAAAGTGTTAGGAAATAAATTATGGAAGTACGTGCATATCTGTATTTTATTGTTGTGTGTTATTTGACTATTTGTTAGTTTACAGTATGAGCGACCAAGGACCTTCCGACGCCTATCGTCAGTTGTCTAGCTCACCTAGGAGCGAAGGCACCTCTTCACAGCCTGCCCTCTCAGGGTATTCAGCTGACAATGAAGATGGGATATTCGTGTTTAAGGGTCAGTCTGAAGAGCCATTCCCTCCTAAAAAGAGGGGATGGTTCAGTAGAGGAGCGCATGAACGTAGGAAAATAATGAAAAAGTACACCAGCAGCGAGCCCTAGCAGCCGTTAAAAGAGAAACAGATGCTCACACACAGGATATGCTCAATAGGAGTCTAGCAAACTTTCATATCCTAGCAACCATAGCTGCCGACCCTAACCTGGAGCAACTTATAGCACCCCAGCCCTTACCACTGTTTCCCACCCAGCCAATGGAAATAGAAAACAACCCTGAAAATCAAATCCAAATGCATGATTTTAACCCAGATGAGATACCTAGAATACCAGCGCCTAATCCCTTAGACCCAGACTACGACCCGTGGTTAGACGAACATAGGGATTACCAGCAACGTTACCCAATACCAGAAGATGAACCCATGCCAAATCTAGCAGCCTACCCAGGTTTGGACCCTCTAGATCCCTACTATGATAACGATCAATACATTAGGGAAATTTTAGAGAATCCATACCCATACCAGGAAGTCAGGAACCCATGCCCCGGTTCCCAAACCCAGTCCCAACACTTGCACCCCCAATGAGTGCAGAAAATGTGCAAGAGCTCCGAACTTTCGGAGAAGAGATTTTAGAAAGTAGCGAGAGGATGATGCAGGTTGGAGAGCGACTCGTCTGGAAGTATGACGAGCGCAATATGGAGTTCTGGATGAACCCATATCAATGATGGTGGTAGTAGTAATAATAGTAATAATATATATATATAATATATGTGTATCTTTGAAAAAAAAATCTAGATAATAGTTACGGATGCCTACTAGTATTGTAATTTTAAATTCCAGTTCTGGTTTGTATTAGATACATACTATATAAAAAAGAGTAAGTCGCAATGTTCGACGTTTTTGATTAATATGCGTATTGTGTGATTGGTTATATTAAATATTATCTTGTGATATTAATACGTGGTAAATGTTTAAAATTCAGATGGACAACGAAGTGAACCAGGAAAACCAGAATGACAATAACCCGAATAACGATAATCCGAATAATGACAACCCGAACATTGATAACAATGGAAACCAAGTGGATAACAGTGCCATTCAACACATACTGGCACAAGGGATAATAGATGTGATGCCATATATTATCAAAACAGTTAGAGAAGCGGATAATAAAAGCAACCATAGTAGTAAACGACCCACTGAACCTGAACACATCGTAAACAATGGACCCTTACTTCAAGTGCCCATTCCCAAAAGAAGAAGAACCATATCTTATGGTTGTTCTTATAAAGAATTCTGGTCTTGTAAACCAATGGAATTCTCGGGCAATGAAGGGGCCGTTGCAGCCCTACGCTGGATAGAAAAGACTGAGGCAGTCTTAAAAATAAGCAAGTGCGTGGAAGAGGATAAGATAATGTTTGCTTCCAATCTGTTTAAGAACTCAGCCTTAGAATGGGAGAACACTATCCTCCAGTCTAGGGGAAGTGACAGGATTTACAATATGGAATGGGAGGAATTTAAAAACATGGTGGAAAGAAAATTCTGCCCTCCCAATGAAAAAGAACAGATAGCAAATAAGTTCTTAAACCTTAGAATGACTGGAGTGGATAGTAAGGGGTACACTACGTTATTCTTTGAATATGCTAGAATAGTGCCAACCCTTGCATCACCTGAAACTGCATTAATCTCCCGTTACATCTGGGGATTAATCAGCGAGATTAGGCATGTAGTCAAGGCAGCTAGACCTCAAACTATAGAAGAAGTTGTAGAACTAGCAAATACCTTGACAGGTGAGTTAGTACGTACACGAGAAGAAGATCAGAGGAAAAACCTAGCTCAAAGGCTTACCCAAGAGTTTCGCTATGGTAATTCCAACCGTGGGAGAAATGTAGGTTCTACCTCTGCACCTTACTGCAAGGCCTGCAAGAAAAAGCATTCGGGAAAATGCTCCACCTACTGTAATTTCTGCAAGATACCAGGACACAAGGAGGAAGATTGTAGGAGGAAACCTAACAATGGAATGTGCTTCAACTGTGGAGAAAAAGGTCACATCAAGCCGAATTGTCCGAAACTAGTTCCAGCCATGGGCAAGAAGAACACTAAAAATGCTAGAGCATTTGTTCTAACTGCAGATGAAGCCAAGATGATTCCGGACGTAATAGCCGATACGTTTTTAGTTAATGATGTTTTTGCTAAAGTATTATTCGACTCTGGTGCGAACCAAAGTTTTATTAATACTTCATTTTGCAAACTTCTCAATCAACCCTTAACTAAACTCCCACAAGAATGTCTAGTAGAGACAGCAAATGGGGAAACCGTTAGGATTTCTGAAATCTTGCAGGGAGCAAGAATAGAATTTTTAAATCAAAAGTTTATTGCAAACCTTTACCCAATGAATCTGGCAGGATTTGATGTTGTATTAGGAATGGATTGGTTAATAGCCAATAAAGCCAGTATTTTATGTGAGCAAAAGTCAATTCAAGTAAATTCACCAAAGGGTGAAAAGATCACAATTAAAGGAGATAAGCCATCTAGATCCACAAAATTCATCACTGTGATAAAAACAGCAAGTTATATAAGAAAAGGATCAGTAGTGTATTTGATTTCCATAATCACTAACACTAAAGGAAAAGAACTGAAAGATATTCCAGTAGTATCTCAGTTTCCAGATGTATTTCCAGAAGAATTACGAGGACTACCTCCAGACGGAGAAGTTGAATTCAGAATCCACCTGCTACCAGGGACATCACCAATTGTCAAAGCACCTTACCGTTTAGCACCCGCAGAAATGCAGGAACTAAAGAAACAGTTAGACGAATTGTTGGAAAAAGGATTCATACAACCAAGCTCATCGCCATGGGGAGCACCGATCTTATTCGTTAAGAAGAAAGACGGATCAATGCGTATGTGCATTGACTACCGCGAATTGAACAAGGTCACGATTAAGAATCGGTATCCATTACCAAGAATTGATGATCTGTTTGATCAATTACAAGGAGCTCGATTTTTCTCAAAAATCGATCTACACTCAGGATATCATCAATTAAAGGTACAGGAAGAGGACGTTCCTAAAACCGCATTTAGAACAAGGTATTGCCATTATGAATTTACTGTCATGCCATTTGGTTTAACCAATGCCCCAGCTGCATTTATGGACATGATGAACCGAATATGTAAGCTATATTTGGATAAATTCATAATTGTCTTTATAGATAATATTCTCATTTACTCTAAGAGTAAAGAGGAACATGCAAAGCATTTGCACGCACTTCTAAGTTTATTGAGAAAAGAAAAGCTTTATGCTAAGTTTTCAAAGTGCGAGTTCTGGTTAGAACAGGTACAGTTTCTTGGACATCTAGTCAATCATGAAGGAATTCATGTGGATCCCACCAAGATCGAGGCAATTACCAAATGGAAAACCCCTGAATCACCAACCGAGGTTAGAAGTTTCTTAGGATTGGCCGGTTATTATAGAAGATTTATTCGAGATTTTTCTAGAATAGCCATTCCCTTAACTAAGTTAACCTGTAAATCTGTTAAGTTTGAATGGGGACTAAAACAGGAAGAAGCCTTTAGAGTCCTTAAGCAAAGATTAACCAACACACCCATACTAGCGTTACCAGAAGGAACTGAAGACTTTATAGTCTATTGTGACGCTTCTAAGTTAGGTTATGGATGTGTATTGATGCAACGTCAAAAGGTTATAGCTTACGCGTCTAGACAACTTAAGAATCATGAGGAGAATTATTCAACCCATGATTTAGAATTAGGAGCTATAATTTTTGCCCTGAAAATTTGGAGACATTACATTTACGGTAGTAAGTTTACTATTTTCACAGATCATAAGAGTTTAAGGTATGTTTTCGGGCAAAAGGAGTTGAATATGAGACAGAGACGCTGGATGGTGATTCTTAGTGATTATGATTGTAATATCCAGTATCATGCAGGAAAGGCTAATGTGATGGCAGATGCTTTAAGTCGAATGTATCACGAGAAACCAAAAAGAGTACGTTCTCTTAGATTAAATCTACAGGTAGATTTAAATGAACAAATTAGAAAAGCACAAGAATCAGTAATCAAGGATGATACTGAAAAATTAAAAGGAATGATCAAGGAACAGATGGAATTTGGAGATTCCATAAGAAAAGAATGTGGATACCTAAATTAGGAAACCTACGCCACCGTATATTAGAAGAAGCCCATAAGTCTAAGTATACGATGCATCCTAGAAATGATAAAATGTATCAGGATTTAAGAAAGAATTTTTGGTGGATAGGAATGAAAAAGGATATAGCAGCTTATGTTTCTAATTGTCTAACCTGTTCACAAGTTAAAGCTGAACATCAGAAACCCTCGAGATTGTTGCAACAGTTAGAGATGCCAGTTTGGAAATGGGAATTGATAACAATGGATTTTGTTACCAAATTACCCAAAACAAGAAAAAGGTAATGATACAATCTGGGTGATTGTAGACAGGCTAACTAAGTCAGCTCATTTCCTACCAATGAAATAAACTTTTAGTATGGAACAATTAGCCAAGTTGTATGTAAATGAAATAGTTTCATTACATGGAATTTCTTTATCAATTGTTTCTGATAGAGATAGCCGTTTTACCTCTCATTTTTGGACAAGTTTCCAAAAAGCCATGGGAACCAAGCTGAATCTAAGCACAGCTTATCATCCTAAAATAGACGGACAAAGCGAAAGGATAATTCAGACAATGGAGGATATGCTTAGAGCTTGTGTAATTGATTTCGGAGGTAATTGGGACGATCACTTACCATTAATAGAATTTTCTTATAATAACAGCTATCACACAAGTATCAATGCTGCACCATTCGAAGCACTTTATGGACGAAAGTGCCGAACCCCAGTCTGTTGGGCAGAGATTGGAGAAAAGCAGTTATCTGGACCAGAAATAGTACAAGAAACGACCGACAAAATCATTCAAGTCAAGGAACGACTAAAAGCAGCACGTGATAGACAAAAGAGCTATGCTGATAACAGGCGAAAGCCGTTGGAATTTCAAGTAGGTGACAAAGTATTATTCAAAGTCTCTCATTGGAAAGGAGTGGTAAGATTCATCAAAAGGGGTAAGCTAAGTACCAGGTATGTTGGACCTTTTGAGATTATTAGAAGAATCGGTCTTGTAGCCTATCAGCTACAACTGCCAGAGGAAATGGCAGGAATACATTATGTATTTCATGTATCTAATCTCAAGAAATGCTTAACTGATGAGTCACTGGTAGTACCTCTTAAGGATATAAAGGTAAATGAACAGTTAAAATTTGTAGAAAAGCCTCTACAGATTGAAGACAGGAAAGTCAAGAACCTCAAGCACAAGAGATTAGTTCTGGTCAAAATGAAATGGGACTCCAAGAGAGGACCAGAATACACATGGGAGCTTGAAGCAGAAATGCTAAGGAAGTACCCATACTTATTCCGGTGGATCTCGAGGACGAGCTCTAAAACAAGGTGGGGAGGATATAACAACCCTCCAAAATTATTTCCGACACCCTTAATATATTTAGAATGTCCCTATACGACCTAAAATACACCCCGTATACTAAATACGGCCCTAAATACCTTTAATTTTATAAAAATAAAATAAAAACAAGAAATTAAGGTGGCTCGCGGGGCACGAAGCCCTTAGCTAGCCTAGTCGCGGGCCGCAACGAGCTAGGCCACCAGGACACCTCCGGTGCCGCAACGTGTCCCCACTCGTGTCTAACATACCCGATGATTAGTCAAAGCTATGCCCTAGACCCCCTATGTCGCGGGCCGCGTAAGACCTCCCCTAGTTCTTCGCGGGCCGCGAGAGACTGCGAGATCAACACTATATATAACGGTCGTTGGCCTCAGTTCACAATCGTTCATCACACTTTCTCTCTCTCGAATTACTGAATCATAAAAGCTATAATCAAGTATTATACCCCCTTAAATAACGAAGTTCTGCCCTGTTGTAAGTATCATAACCCCGGTTACGTATTAGATACGCTGCCCGATTGATCCAGAGTTCCGTAACGGCTGTCGTGGTTCTGCCCGACGTAGTCATTGGAGTGACGTATCGGGGAGGGTATTACTAATGTAAATATTGGGTTATTATACTAACGCGTGTGCATTTGTGTAAATTATAGATAATCACTAGGAAACCCTTAAAGGAAACCTAAGACAACAATGTGAGTAATCTTCTTTTTACAAATTGTTTTTACAAAACCTCACTTAATTAATGATATATTAAACAGTGATTGAGTATTTGTATTCTACAATTATCTTCGGTATGTTGGGGTTTTGTATACAAAATTTGTTACTACCTTGCGAGGAGTAACATGACCACAAGTCGGGTTGACAGTACCGTGGGTGGTAATTGAATAGATGGGAACAAATGTAATTGCGCGACCGCCCTCAATACTGTACAATGGTTTTTACTAAACTTGATTAAACTGGGATTCACTCACCAGTATTTCCCACTGACAAAATGTTTTTAAACGCGTTTCAGGTGACAAAATGTGAAAGCCAAATAGAAGCCAGCTGGATAGCACTGAAGGCTTGGAAAAGTGGCTATAAATTACCTAAAATAAAGAGATGTTTTATTTAAATAAAATAGGGTTTATCCCTATGAAAATGTGTGTACTTGAAACTTGAGATTTTTCCCATGTGTTTAATATTATAAAAGTGTGGTATTTTACTCTGATAAAATATTTCCTAACTACTATCCTGATGTAATTTTCGCTGCCAAAAGGATAAAACACAGATACCACCGAAACTGGCCGCGGCCGCCCGTTCTTGGGTTTGTTAGGGGACGGGGCTTGCGAAAAAAACAGTTTCCAAGAAATCAATCTCTTGCTCCAGAGATTGAATATTCTTGTAACACCTCCCTTGGAACCAATCCTTCCCCCAAGAAGATTGGAACTTAGCTCAAGCAATCATTAACCCCACCGGGTGGGATGACATCCCCGCGGAACCTCCTCTTGACAACTTACAAGAAGTTCCGGTGGAAGTCACACCCCCTCAAAACGAGGACGCCAATGAGCCCACCTTTCTTCTCCCTCGGGAGATAGAGGAATGGCTCAACGATGTATGAGGGGCCATTCCCGGAGAAGAAGTTCTTCAAGCCGCTTTCAACCGAGAAAATTATCTTTCAGAAATTTTGCTCTTAAAATAAATAATAGGCTAGGACTTCTTTGTGGTTTTAGATTTCTTGTGTTTCATGACCTACTTATCTAAATTTAGTTTATGCTTTTATTTTCTAGGATCTTATGTAATTCACTCTTTAATGAATGATGTTTTTTAAGAATTAAATGGTGTTTGGATGGAATAAAACACACTTGGGGTGATGGAGGTCACTAAGGGAAACTTGAACTCACACCCCATGCACAAAAACAGAGCCTCCCGACAATTTTTCTTCATTATAGCAAGTTCAGCACGGGGCCGTGCTCAGCCCACACGCCCCGTGCCCAAGGTTCTGCAGAAAACTATGATACTAGCAATCTGAACAAGGGGCCGTGCCCACACGCCACAGCAGGTTCACTGAACACGCCCGCGTGCCCAGCCTTCTGTTAAACTATGACACTGGCAATCTGAACACGGGGTCGTGCCCGGATGAACACGGGCCCGTGTCCAGACGCCCAGTAACATAAATTTTTATTTTTAAACACCTTTTTACACATTCAATCAACCTAAAAACTTATTTTTGGGATATATTGAGGACAATGTGTAATTTAAGTGTGTGTCAGGGGGGGGGGGGTGCTAAAACCTTGAATCTTGCAAGTCCTAATAACAAGCCTTACTCAAAACTCTATTGGAATCGCTAATCACCCCAATATTTTTTTTCAAAATTTTTTTATTTTTTTTACTTGTCTTGGTTTAATTTGGGAATAACAAGTTCTAAAAATGTTATATTTTTACAAATTTACAACCGATAGCGTCGTGATAAAAAGAACCAACATAAGAAAATTATGAAACGGCATGACAAATCTAGTTAAAATTTGATTATATATACTTGATCACATTAAAAAAAACCCATTCCCACAAAAAGTGAGTTTTGAGCCTTTATTGAGCATAAAAGCATACATCTTTAAATTAAATGCTCATTTTTTGTTTCTTGTGTGAATAGCCGCTTGGTTTCTTACGACTCTAGAACTTGCCATAACAATACATTCCCGGTCCTTACCAACTTAAACCCAAGTAAGTAAATGATGGAGGCATTAGGACTAACCATTTTTCTTTTCAACACCATTATTTTTCTTTTTTTTTACCACCTACCCAAAATTACCCTAGTTAATCCCTTTGAGCCTAAACCTTTTCATTTCTAAACCCACAAAACAAACACCCTTTACCCACCAAAACCCTTTTTATTTTTAACCCTTTATTTTAGTGAAAAACTCGGTTCTCATGTGACATCCCTTATCAAAAAAAAAAAAAAGTATAGCAATAAGCAAACAAGTTCCTCAAAAGAAACTTTGTTTGAAAATGCTTTGTTTGAATAAAAGTCACAAAAACAAAAAGTTTTACGATGACCAACGCTTTTTACACTTTTCACCCTTTTTGTTGGTGCATACGTCTGTCGACTTCGTCTTGAATCGAGTCGTGTAATAGAATAGATGAAACAAGTCACACAGTTCGAGATTAACAGGATACAGAGGTGAACAAGCCAGTTCAAACGAAGTGGCCAGTTCAAACGAACTGGACCAGTTCGTACGAACTGGAGATGCTTGTTCAAACGAACTGGATTTAGTATAAATAGTGGACTTGTTGTTTTCATTTGTAACTTTCAGATTCCGGTAGCGAAGCTCTGCCGAAGTGTCTCCAGATCTGTAATTGTCATCAAATCAATAAAAGAGATAGATTAAGTGATTCTAGTGTGTATACAACTGAAATAACACCGATACGTTTGATTCCGTCTCTCGTATTGGACGAGATCTCTTCTGAATGACTCGTTTGGTCGTGCAAACGATCCTACAAGTGGTATCAGAGCTCAGGAGGAAGAGCTCTTGATATTTCAGCCGATATTCGCCGATAAATTCTGTTTTCTACTCCATTCTGTCACGTTTTTCAAAATTAACCTAGATTTTCTGGATAAAATGAATTGATTTTCAAGTATATTGTGTGAAACTATGTTTTAAACAATCAGTAAAAGTTTCAGATCTTAAAACAGAGTAAAATTTGTTAAATTTGGTCAAAAACCGACCAGATCGTTTGTATCTACACCATTTCACACGAACCGGAACTTTGAACTCAGATATACGGCAATTCAGTGGACGATTTTGAACGTTTTATACATCGTTGTGATCGGAATTCTTTATAGAACAATCCTTGAACATATCAGACCCTAATTCAATCGAAAACTTAATCAATTTGTCGAAGGATACCCCGGTTCGTATGTAGATTGTTCGTCAGTTCGTTTGTATTGAGCCAGATCGTTTGGAAAAGCAAGCTAGTTCGTTTGAATTTGTTAACCAGGTCACACGGAGTGACCAGTTCCTATGAAAAAGGGTCAGTTCGCGTGGTATTATCAGTTCACTTCGCTTCAAAATCCAGTTCGCATAAGAGTCCAGTTCGTCTAAACCTCAGTTCGTGTGAAGATCTCAGTTCGTTTGAGGGGTTCTAGTTTGTTTGAGAGGTCAGATCGTTTGACAAGAGGTCGTTTAGATTTTGAACTTAGTTCGTTTGAAAGAGGCTGTTTGTGAATTCTTCGATACCAAATCATGGAAGAGGAATTTTACAACGCATTCGCTACTCCGGTTACCCCAATTACTCTTGCACAGAATACAATGCTGGAAAATGAAACGGGAACTATGCAAAAACCACCTAAACTCATGAACATCGAGTAGTATAAGGGTTGGGAAGGACGTTTTGAGAATTGGGTACAAGCGAACTACTTAGATGCTTGGGAATGTGTCGAGACAAAATACATTAGACCGACGAATGATGATGAAGAGGTTATAGCAATTAAAGATCTAAGTGCCGATGCTAGAAAGAAATACAAAGATGAGAAAATGATGCTAAGTCTTTTACAACAAGCTGTGAAGGAAGATATCTTGGTTCTATTGCAACATAATGGAACCTCTTATTCAATCTGGAAGGCATTAAGATCGAAGTTTCATGGAAGTCAAGAGATGGTTAAGAACAAGAAATCACTTTTGAAGAAAGAGTTTGATCTGTTTCGTGGGTTGAAGAATGAGAACACAAAGCAAATAATAGAAAGATATTGCAATCTGCTAGCAAACATGAAGAGATTGAGCATTGAAAAAGATAATGAGGAGTTGATTGAGAAGCTAGCTGATGCTTTGCCATATGAGACTTGGGGTACTTATCTCATGATGTTAAGGAACAAGAAAGGTTTTAGTAGTCTGACACTGAGCAAGTTCATTGAAAAAATTGAGGCTCAGGAGATGGAACAGAGAAAGGTGTTGAGAATGAAAGATTTCGATGGTGAACAAGACGTCGGACTTTATTACAAAGGTGGGGTCAGTGATAAAACCACCAACTTGTCACCGAAGGTTCAGACAGCATTCAATGCAAAGAGTTCATCTGAAAGTTCTTCTAAAGGATCAAACAGCAACACAAGTTTCTCTTCATATCCATCATTTGATCCGAACATTTCATCAACAAAGAATGGCAAGAAGTTACAATGCAATATTGTACTGAATCTGGAGAATGATGATGATTATTCAGCAGAAATTGCTAAGAGTCACATGTCTTTGTTGGGAACTGTATTAGAATCTTATGGTAGTTTTGTTGCAGGTCGGATCGGGAATCCAATGCTTACAAAAGAGGATTACGATCAGATTGATGCTGAAGAGATGGAACTGATGGACATAAAATGGTGTTTGGCAAGTGTGTTGAGATGAGCTGAGAAATTTAAGCAGATCACAGGAAGAGATGATTTATGTGAAGCTAATATTTCTACTTTAGGATTTGATAAATCTAAAGTCACTTGTTTTCGTTGTAGGGAAAAAGGACACTTCAAGAGGGAGTGCAAAAACCGCGAAGCAAGTGGAGTTCAAAATCCGTTCAATAACAACAATGATTATTATCGGAAGGCGATCTATCATCAAGTTGCCCAACAACAACAAGAACCACAAGTGGCTCATGGAAGAAAAGTGATTGAAGAATCTTCAAAGAGAGCTTGTATGGTAAATCAGGATGATCGAAAGTCAACAGAAGGTTTCAGTTGGGACAAATATATCTCAGCTGATAACAAAGCATTCCTGATAAACCAAGATGATGAAAAATTGCCTGAAGGTTTTAGTTGGGAAAATTTCAATTGGGATGATTATGATCCAAACAAAGATTCAAATCACAAAGCATATGTTGCTCGTTTTGAAGAGGATAGTGATGATGATCGTGAGTATTGGTCAAGAAAAATGGCAGATCATTTGAAAATGATGGCAGAAAGTGATAGTGAAGATGAAAAAGTTAAAAAGAAAAAAAAGAAAAAGATCAAAACACCGGTCAGCAGTGATGACGAGGCTGTTCCAGTGATAAAGAAAAAGGTGAAAGATATACCAAAGTTCAAAGTTGATGAAGAAGTTGATGCTAAAAAGATTCCTGTGAAATGTGACACTTGTGAAGCTATAAAGAAGCAGAACAGCACATTGATTTATAACTTGAACAGTTTGAAGGAATCTTATGATGTCCTGAACAAAGCTATGAATCAATACAATCAAACAAGTGAAGAACAGGCAACGGCAATGAAGACACTTCAAGGAGCTTTCATGATAAAGCAGAAAGTTGTGAACAATTATATTGAGAAATGTGCTGTGCTAGAACAGAAACTTGAAACTCAAAGAATTGAAACTGAAAGAGTAAATCGTTTGTTGAAAAGTTACTCATGTACTTCTTATGTCATTGACAGGATTTATCCAACAGTAGAAGGCATGAAGGCATTTGAAGAAGGAGAAATTTCTGAGATGAAGAATTCTGAAGAACAGAAGATTTCTGACGAAAAGACTCCTGAAAAGAAGAAAGAAAAGAAGAAGGATAACAAAGAAAATACTTCTGGTAAGAAACAAGGTTTCAGTTACAACAAGTGTCCACCTCCGCTTGAAAATGGATATTCTCCGAGAAATCCAAATTCAGAAAGAGTCGAAAAGCCAACAAATTTACAGTGGGAGTCGGAGTTTTCAGTTAACTTGCCAGAAAATATTGATGTGACGTTTACATCATCTGACACTGATCATGAGTCCGAGTTAATAAAGAAAGTGGTCGATCAGGTATTGGATAAAGATGAAACTGAGGAGTCGAAATCAGAGTCAGAGTCAAAGTCTGGGTCTGAAAGTTTGAGTTCAACAGTCAACAGTACAAAGACTTCGGTTAAAAGAGTTTACAACAAAGAATTCTTGTTAACAAAGTCTAATTTGAATGACGAAACGTTTAAAGTAGCATATACTTTGAATGATTCTGACAAATTATATTTTGATGAGGAATTTCCAATAAGAGGTGTTAAACCTAATATGATCAAAAAGGTTTTCAAACTAACAGAAATTAATATTTCTGAAATAAAAGATGTAAATCTTAATGATAAACCTAAAAAATACACCTCAAGAGTTCAACAAAGATTAAACAAGAAAAAAGGTTACAATTCTGGTTCTGGTTTTCAAAAGAAACCAAACCATAACGGTAATTTCAAAAAGAAAGGTCTAGGATTTATTCCTTCAGAAAAACAGAAAAATGAAAAATATGTTCGTGATTTTAATCAAAAATGATATTTGTTTCAGGTACATCTACCGAAGAAGAGAAAGAAAATCTGTTCAGAAACCAGTCGAACAAAGAATTCCTTGCAAAGAAGCAAGAAGAGTTAAAGTTTGCTGATCAGATGAAAGAAACGAGAACTTGTTTCAAATGCAATAATGTTGGACATATTGCCAAAGATTGTTCAAAGGCAATAAAATTAAAACAGGGAGTTTCTCGTAACTTGAAAAACAAACAGGTTGAGTTTGAACCACCAATTGATAGAACAAAACTATTCAAAAATTCAAGTTTTAAAATTGGTGAATGTTCAAATAGATTTTACAAGAAGAAGGGAAACCTTGACAACCAGAAATGGGTTGTTAAGAAGTCTGATGGTAGTTCTAGCAATGATTCTGATTCTTCAAAATCAGAGGAGCTATCTTCTGGCGATGAATCTGATTCCACAAAGTCAGATGAGCCACAGGTTGAGATTAAAAGTGAAAAATCAGTACCGACTGTGGATGATGTGAATTTTCCACCACTTCGGGCTGAAAATTTTAAGATAAAAGGTGGTAAAGTTGAGATATCAAACCAATTTTTCTCAGAAAAGAAAGAGTTTGATATTGAAAAGCCTTCAACTCCAAAGTTCATCATATTTTTGGAAAAATGGTTGACAGGAAGGTCAAAGGAGTGAAGGAGTTTTATGAGAAGAAGACGAAGAAAGATAAAGTTGAACCATCCCTGGTTTGTGACTGGGATGGTACATATTACGAACAGTAAGCCTGTGGACTTGCCGAAGCTCCCAAGTTGGTAATCGCGGAGCATGAATCGGCATCATTCTTATACTGTTTTGAAAATTGAAAATAGGTCACAAATATGACTAGCCGGAACTCCCAGGTTGGTAAGTGAGGAGTAGGAATTGGCATTCTGAGAATTCAACCTACATATGGTAACTTACAAGTGGTATTGGTTGGTAAGCCATGTGGTTGAAATATTTGGTTGAAAAAGGTTTTTTACCTACATGTGGTAAAATCAAGGTCATTAGTTTGAACTTGATTGAATTATTCTTACAAGTGGTAAATCAGGGACATTAAGTTGTATCTGGTTTTCTACAAGTGGTTGAGAAACAAAATGACGAGTTTATCCCCTAACCTACAAATGGTTAAAATCAATCAACAAAACTTATTTTCCGGAAAAACCATTTGATTAAAACAAACTTAAGTGTTTTGAGATCACAATGGGAAAATAGTTTGTTGTAAGGGGGAGTTCTGATTGTTTAAGCCAAGTGGATGGCGAATTGAAGTAATTCGATATCAGTTGTCACGTTGTTTGTATAGTTTGTTTTCAAATTTCCGAAAATGTGTTTGCATTTTAGGGGGAGTAAAAATTTCAGAAAATCCAAAAACATTTGAAAATTTGAAAATGCCAAAAACATGATAAAAGTAAAATTGAGTTTTTGTGTCTTAGAAGAGGAAATGATTGTACAACAATGGACTATCACAACATGCTAAAGAATTGGAAAGATAAAATGTGATAAACGGTCTCACTGATGATATGCCAGTAGGTTTTTACACATTTAGTAGACTGTGACGAGATATAAACCTAAAATTCAAACTTGCTTGTATCGTGGGGAAACATCTCTCGGATATATGGGTAACCCCCGAAATCTTGTTTGAAAGGTCTCTCTTTCTGAGATATTAGGTCTTTATACTCAGTGATATCTGGAGTATTATCCCGGGACTTCTGATTTTGCGGAAGCAATGGCCTAGTCCCCGGAGAATACTTTCCGCTTGCTTGAAATATAGCGCCGCCCTCAGCATAAATGATGAGACAATAAAATTGCTAATCAATGCTGTTGTAAAAAAGATCCTCTAAAGGGGACACACCGAAAGTCGAGCCGTCATCTCTCTGCTGAACGGAAGTTCTGACCTGAGCTCTCACGGTTTCGCAATTTAACCCCTTACAGATATCATCTGTGGTATATTCACCTGTAAGACTGAATATTGGGATCTGGATACAGGAGTATATTCTGAGGTGGGACACGCGATTAAGTTTAAGTATCTAAGACATTAATTTCGTATCTCGAAACATTTGAACTTTGTGTGAAAATTTAAGTGGATCAGTATACTGACAATCTAAGTGAATCGTTTAGAACTTGAAATGTTTAAAGCTTAACGATGTTGGTGATTTGTCTCATAAACTGATATGATCCTCTTGCACAAACTCACAAAAATATTGTTTGTATATATTTCTTTACTGCATTTCTTTACATTTAAAATTTCAAAAAGATTTTCAGTGTGTTTTAGCATAAATTTTGAAAAATACAAAAAGATTTTCGACAACAGGTGTTGAAGAGCTAATTTTCAAAATTCCGAGTGCTAGACATGATGAACAGATGGTTTGGGAGAGTGTGTTTTTTTGATAAGAAAAACGATATTTCTTCAAATATTTCATCAGAGATCTATATTGAAAAAATATTCTTTGATTGTTTTATTCCTGCAAGTGTTTTATTAGATGGTGAGATTGTTTTTACAAGTGATTATCAGAAAATTTATTTTGAGGTAGAGATTTGTGCAGGTAATGATAGAGTCAGGAATCGACCTTGAACCTATGGAAAGAGCAAAGAGCCAGGTTACGATCTTGGAAACAAGAATTCCAGACTACAATCCCAGCTTACTGAGAGGGGGAGTCTGAATGTCAAAGAGCCAGGTTCTGATCATGAGGTTGTGATTCTGGATAGAAAGAGAAGAGAGATATTTGAGGATGCTTACATTGTCAGATACTTTGGAGAGAGCTTGAAGACTGACCAAGACTGAAGATGTTCTGAAGGCATACCGAAGACTCGTCAACATCCGAGGGGGAGTCTGTTGGTGCATACGTCTGTCGACTTCATCTTGAATCGAGTCGTGTAATAGAATAGATGAAACAAGTCACACAGTTCGAGATTAACAGGATACAGAGGTGAACAAGCCAGTTCAAACGAAGTGGCCAGTTCAAACGAACTGGACCAGTTCGTACGAACTGGAGATGCTTGTTCAAACGAACTGGATTTAGTATAAATAGTGGACTTGTTGTTTTCATTTGTAACTTTCAGATTCCGGTAGCGAAGCTCTGCCGAAGTGTCTCCAGATCTGTAATTGTCATCAAATCAATAAAAGAGATAGATTAAGTGATTCTAGTGTGTATACAGCTGAAATAACACCGATACGTTTGATTCCGCCTCTCGTATTGGACGAGATCTCTTCTGAACGATTCGTTTGGTCGTGCAAACGATCCTACACTTTTTACTAACTACTAACCCAAAACCACCTACCTTTAACCCAAGTCTAACCCTTCCCCAAATCCTCTTGATATTTACAAAGGTGTATAGTTAAAAAGGAGGAGGATTGATTGCTTGGCAAGCATATGGTAGAAATAAGTTCCATGCCGGTCTCGAGTGTTTCACAAAAATACATCTTCGGCCGAGTGTTGAGTGATCTCCCGTGAGGTATGTGAACTTGTATATAAATGGAATTTTAAATAGGCATGTTATGCCCAAATAAGTAATTTCTCTTATGAAACGTTCAAAATAAATCATAACGAATAGGATTGTAAATAACATAAAAATAAAGCCTAATAAAGATCTTGGATTCCCGACACTAAAGACAAGCCCAAAAACTTCTCTTTTATCCATTTCATTTGGGAGTGTAAGCCACATTATAAAGAGTTTTGTTTGAGGACAAGCAAAGATTCAAGTGTGGGGGTATTTGATGTGTGTAAAATGCAACATATAAATTACATCAAATGAGGCAAAAACTAACCCTTTTTAGTACTAATGTTGGAAAAAGTGTGCTTTTGTCTTCCTTTTGTATTTTCAGGACTAAATGAGCGTAAATGAACAAAAGGAACAAATATGCAGAAAAATCTAACATAATTACAAGAAAAGGAACAAACGTGGCATGCCAGACCCCTCGACAGCATCTTCCCAAGCAAAAACAAGAAAACAGAAGGCTGACCACGGCCCCGTGCCCAGCGGACATGGGGGCGTGGCCAGATGTCTGCAGAAAGGACAAAGCTATAGAAGCTTCTATTCCCGACACGGGGGCGTGCCCAGCTCAACACGGGGCCGTGGTCAACGCTAAGATTCGCAGAATCCAAGCAAATCTTGATAGTACAGATACGCTTCTGCACATGGGGCCGTGCCCAGCGGACACGGGGGCGTGTGAAGCTAATGCAGACAAATTGCAATTAATGAAGAAAGAGAAAGAGGATGGACACGGGGCTGTGTCCGGACTTCTGTGCAGGCTATAAATAGAGGTACTTGGTTCACTTCAAAAGCATCACTTGGCAAACCACCTCTCTCCCACTTCACCCACACTCCACCACCACTACAACCCACATCCACCACCATCATCCATCATCCATCATAGAGTGTGTGTAGTAGTCTCGAGATCCAAGATTGATAGTAAGAGTTTTTGACAATCAAAGGCCATGTTTGCCTAAGTCTCTTACATCACTTGGTGAAGACAAGCATTTAGTGTAATACTTTTGATTTTTAATCTTTTCGCACTTTTTATTTGGTTTTGTATTAATGACTTTAATAACTAGTTTCTTATGTTGAAGGTGAAACTTCCTTATCATTTGTCCGTGGTGTTTTGGCGTTATTTTACTGTCTATATAAAATAAAAGATTTACACCATTCATATCTCTACGGTCTATATAGAGATATGTTGGCTACCTGGTCGGGGGTTAAGGGAATGGTTTGGTAAGGTTCTTGCCTTGTTCAGTGTATAGATCCTGCAAGGACCTGGGTCAAGCTTACTAGGACCCCTTTCAATACCCACTGGTATTGGATGGTGGGGGAGCGAATGGCTTGATCCCCTCATATGTAAACTACTATTAATACATTAACCCGGCTACTTGGGATTGTATCCCTGCTGACTCAAACCACTTAGCCGAGGGTAACGTCACCTTCAAAAGAGGAACCTACCACATTACGCATTAATAACTTTATTAATTATCTTTCAATATTCTGACCCTTTAGGATTGTATCCTTGCTGACTCAAACTACTGGGTTGAGGGTAACGTCACCTTCAAAAGAGGGGCCTACTACTATAACTAAGATAATCTTTTAAAAAGTGCGGAAATCATCAAAGGTTACACTAAAGGCGAGTCGGATCCAAGTGATTCATCTTGTCTATATGTTTTTATTTTTATTTTCAGCATTTTTAGTTTTTATTTTCATGTTTAAAACTTTTTCTAAACTTTTGATTTGATTAGACGTTGAGGATAAACCGGTACTAAAAGCTCTTGTGTCCTTGGACGACCTCGGTATCTTACCAACGCTATACTACGCTCACGATGGGTGCACTTGCCCATATGTGTGTTTAGTGTTAGTAAAATATCGTGTTTTATAAATTTAAAACTTGACTAAAGTGTTAAAAGGGCTTATAATATAACTAAAAACCTATCACGCTACGCACGCATCACTTTGCAAGCTAGAAAAACTCATCATACAAACCAAAACATCCAAAAATATTATACCAGATCTTAATATAGTATCCAAAACTTTAAACACTTCTTCAGTGAGCGGTTTAGTCTGAGTCGGTCCAGTACAAACCCTAAGCTGAGCTTCTAACACCGTCTGATTCGGTTTCCGACGCATCGGAACCCTAAACGAAGTCGATAAAGTCGGATTACGTGCATCTGATTCCGTGAGTTCGAAATACTGATCGATTGAAACTGAATCTAGCACCGATTTGATCGTCAATCGGCACTTTTGTCTGTAAGATATTCGGAATCTGATCGATGGCCAGGTGGAGGCGTTGTTGAGGAGAGTGAAGGAGGCGCCGAAGCGGATGTAGGAGCGACGGGAAGACGGAGAAGAGGGCAGTGGGAGATAGTTAGGGTTTCCATTGACGTTTTTGTCTCCCTCTCTCTCCTGCAATTTTGTGGGGATGAATTATTCTCACCTCAACCCTAGTCCATTAAAGTTGACCAATAACATTATCCCTTTGTTGATGTAAAATGACCATCTCACGGTTATTCACAACATGCATCCCAATCCCATGTAATACCTGTAGATAAAAATGGACCTTTTTTATATAATTAAGATAAAAATTTGCAGTTACTTTATCTGATCAACTGGAGTAAATTACAAAGAATAAAAAAAACATACACAAACAGTTTCTTGGTGCTGTTGATAGTGGACCTCATATTATCAAAAAATCTTAGTGATACTCAATCTCCCCATGGAAAAGATAAACCTAGCAATAACCAAATCCAAGTCATCCTTTCCCAATGGCCATTTTCGGATCAACTAAACCCACTTCGAGAGCTACAAGCCTTTCACCAGCTCTCATAATAATGGATGAAGGTCAAAATAATAATTGTTAACACATTGTGAAGAAAGTATAGAAGCAAAATACATACTAATACACTATCAATATGGGTTGCATTGTTAAAAAATTCCATTTGTTGCAGCCGCCAAATGAGTATGGAATTGCCATATTGGGTGGTCGGCGACTTTGCGATTTCAGAAACATCAACCTACGCCGCGCCCATTCAGATTCTCAAGGTTGCAGCAAGCAACTCTTGGAAACCTTAGATTTATAATATTTTATTTTAAAAAAATAGGGCCCTTCTAGATTTGGGTCTCAAAGTTCTAGCTTCAAAATAATTGGTCTAGGACTAGCCCTGCACGTCTTTGCTACAAGAGGTAAAAGCCGCCTTTTATGGCTTGAAAAATCAAGCAAAAGAACATCGGGCTCGTTTGGTTTCATAGAGAAGATCCGTCTTATAGAGAGTACCTTATTGAATAGATAGAAAATAAACTAATTAGATAGAATCTAAGCTAATCTATGGTTCTTTTAAAAACAAATTAAATATAAGCATGTCGGCAGCTTGTAGTACCTTTGTCGTGTTCATTGAACTCGCTACAATGGTCACACGACCAGATGTCAAGGGTGCCATAAGAGCTGCAAATCTATGAAATCAAGTGTCGCGATGTATGACATAATATTAGAGAAAGTAAAATAGAAGATAATGATATATGAGCCATGAAACTTATAAGTGAGATATTCGGAAACTGATCGATGGCCAGGTGGAGGCGTTGTTAAGGAGAGTGAAGGAGGCGCCAGAGCGGATGTTGGAGCGACGAGAAGACGGAGAAGAGGGCGGTGGGAGATAGTTAGGGTTTCCATTGACGTTTTTGTCTCCCTCTCTCTCCTGCGATTTTGTGGGGATGAATTTACAATACCAAAAAGTTAATGTACAATTATGAATGCTCAAAATACAAAAACTAAAACATGGAACACAATAGAAACACATGTTACAACAATCAATGCACCTTTATGTTGCAAATTAGAGTATATATAAATAGTTAAATAATATATACAAACACATAGGGGATAGATCATATACAAAGGGGAAAAGGTGTGAAGAATACAGGAATTGTACATCATTAATCTTGTAATCCAATGATTGAAATTAGTTGTTCCTAAAATCTTAAAGGGTAGGCTAAATATACTCCCTCTTATTACTGATCATACCCTCTTTTCATAAAATCATATTAAAACTTGTAATATTTACCCCTATATAAATCATTATTTTAAAAAATATTCCTTTTGTTACAAAACAAATTCAAAAGTGTAAATAAAGATTACAGACGTTTTTTTTTTCAAAAAAATTGTTTGTTTTTTAATTTTTATTTAAAAACATATTATTTTAAAAGTTTTCAGATATTGTTTCTAAAGACACTTTCTCAAATAGTATTTTGATTATGATTTTTTATTGAGCATCTTTACAAATAAATAATAATATTTTTTCTTATAAAAACAATAAAAAGGTTTTGAACTCTCTTTCTAAAAAAAGTCTATATTATATTTTTCCTTGTCTAGTTTGTATTATAAAGGTCTTACTTTTATAATTTTTAATATGTTAAATGTGTTTAAAAAATAATTAATAAATTTTATTTATTTAAAAAGTAATAAAGTTTTTTTAAAATAGTCTTTACAACCCTAGCACATATTAATTGTTCGAACCATCTATGTAAGTGAACAAATAAACAATAGGTACTAAAATAATTTTATCAAACTATAAATTAACAATCTATATAAGTTCAAATTTAATTAGTGTAAGAAGTATGTTATAAACAATTTAAAAGCAGTTTAAGACTTCTGATCGAAGTGAACACTTTAAAAAAATATGTTTTTTAAATAAACATAAAAAACAAACAAAAATTTTAATGTTTCTCCAAAGTTTTTGTTAAGACATTTTCTTTTATAATACTTTAAAAACCATTTAATTTTTATATTAAACATTGTTAGTTCTTGTAAACAATGGATAATTTTAATAATAAATAAACATGGTAATGTTCTTATTATAAATATTTAACAAACAAGAATAAAATTAATAATTCTTAGTAGCATGGGTAAACAATTAAACAACTTAAATATAAAAATATATAGATTTGATATACTATTAAAACTTATCGGTTCGATTCGGTTATTTTCGGTTATTGAAAATGATTATTCAAAAACCGACCCATCGGTTTTTATTTCGGTTATTTCGGATACAGTTCGGTTATTTCGGTTTTCTGTTCACCCCTATTTTCTATTCGACCCAGGCCCCAAGATTTTTGAACATTTTCGGGGATGGCCCCTGATTATTTAACCAGGTCCTAAATCTCATCTAGAAGTGCATCAGGTTGACACCGGACCGAATTGAACCCCTGAACTCGGAAATGTTGGATATTGAAACATGAGGACCAGACCATTATAACGTGGGTAGGTCTTGGTTTACTCAGGTTTGACGGATCGTATTTCAATTCGGGTTTGGTTGGACCGATTTGGCATGCCATTTTATGAGTGTTACATTTCATCATATGTCATACCGTTTCGATGTCAAAACTAGAAGTGAAGAAACAACTGTGAACCAATTTTAAACTTTCAACAATCTCTCTACTTTCATTGACCATTAGTTTGTGTCTAAATGCAATAGAAAAATAATTTGTCAAACTTCTTGCAGCAAAATGACACATGAATAGACGTGCTGGTGAAAATTAGAGATGGACTAAAAAATCCAAACCGGTAATTACAATCCGACTCAAACCGCCAGTTTGTATACCGGTTCCCCCTACACAACTAATAGAGAGTTCCATTTCCATCAGAGCCCAAAACTATGGTTTTAAAGGGTATTTGCACCAAAGTACCATTAAAAACATGAATTATAAGATGAACTTACCTAAGCCAAAATGTCAGCTAAGCAAAACATGAATTATTAGAAATATCATTTGGGAGAAAAATGCTATACAATATCACCAAATTCTTAGCAACAAGAAATGGTGATACGTTTTTGAACGACAAACTAACATACTCCTAAATACTCTTATACCTGCAATTTGCAAAATCTGAACCCCCATCCCTTTTGGATAGAGAGGATACACTATCACCACACCAAGTTCCATGGGTTGGGGACATGAGAGCAAAAAAGATAGCGCCACCCAGGGGCGGACCTAGCAAGAGGGGTGGGTGGGCAGGCGGACGGGTGCACCCATTGAAAAAAAAAATTGTGTATTTTATAGGGCAAAATCCTGCCCGCACCCCTTGAAAATTTGGTTAAACAACCCTTCATCCGTACCCCTTGAAAATATATACTGGGTTCACCACTGGCGCCACCAGATCTTGGTTGGTTGTATCCAATAGCATATCTATGTGTATCTCAGGGGGTGCACGGGCTACCCCTCTACTTTCTCGACCTTGAATGTACGGGGCGAGGAATGACGAATTTGCAACTCATAAATTGTTTATCTTTTTCTTTAATTGTAAATAATAAATATAAATTTTATTCTTGTGTGAATTCAAACTCGCAATCTCGTAAATTTGGGTCGGATATCTCAGAATCAGCCTCTCAACATCCAAGAAAGGATGGTCCTGAGGATGGGTAACGGTAAAAAAACATTGTTTTGGCTGGATATTTGGGCTGGTGACAGACCACTCCGTGATTTATTCCCGAACTTATACGACCTGGAAAGTGAAAAAAGATGTTATGTTTCGGACAGGTATAACATTAATCAGGGCTCGATTGTTTGGTTTTGGGGTAGCAATAACTCTCTATCAAGTGCAAATCAATCTGAAGTTTGGGCCGAATGCATTTCACTTATGCAAAAAGTGGATATTCAGATGAGACCGGACGTTTGGCTTTGGAAGTCAGGTTCTGAGGTTGCCGACTATACGGTCAGTAGTGTTAGAGCTGAACTGGATCATATTGACACCATTAACGAAACACGGGTACTCAAATGGCTTCACTGGATCCCAAAAAAAGTAAATTGTTTTTTATGGAGGGTGGTACTTGATAGAATAGCTACAAGAGAAGCACTCCTGATCCGTCGTATCTCACTGCCTTCCACTCAATGTATTTTCTGCAATAACACGATCGAATCAGCAGACCACCTGCTGGTGTCATGTGGAACGGCTCAACAGGTCTGGGTAGTTATCTTCCAATGGCTTAATATACCCCTTCCGAGATATATTCTAAGTGTAGTTCAATTACTGGAAATCATCAACTCATATAAAGTTCAAAAGAATTTGAAAAGGGCGATTTATGTAGTGGTAGCGGCCACTTGCTGGAATTTATGGATAACGAGGAACGAAATAATTTTCAAACAAAGAGTATTCTCGTTGTCGAAACTGATTGGGGGCATCAAAGCGATATCGTACACTTGGATAAGGAATCGGGCTGAACTAGCGGAACTTAGCTGGGAGAAATGGAGAAGTTTTAATGTATAACTCGTGTCGATGTAGTTTGTAATTGTTTCGGTTTTTGTTTTCTTTGTTTTTGTTTGTATGTTTTCTTGAGCGTCTCGCTTAAGTTCTTTATAAAATTTCGCCCTTTCTCAAAAAAAAAAAATATAATGAATTAAATGTTCGTTTGACATTGTTTAATCAAACCATATATTTATTGGTTCCAATACCTCCTCCCAGCCCAGCTGGGTAATCCCATGGGGTTTGGTTGGGCCGGTCTCCGGTTCGATCCCCGGTTGTGGCATTATGGGGGGTGGTCCCAATGATAGATCGTATCCTACCGAGGCATGGTGCGGTCTTGAGGGCAACCCGGTTTTACCCAGCTGTTACCCCAGCGAGTCTCTCGTGTGGGGGCAGTATGGTTTCCGGGCGGAAGTCAGCTTGCGCGGCGGCCGGGGCCCGATCGAACATCGCGTCCGAGAGTGCGGGGCTGACGGGGGATTGTCTTCGACATAAACCCGGTGACCAATAGGTCTAGTACATAGAAAGTCAATTTCCAAAAAAAAAATTTATTGGTTCCAACCCTGCAAATCTTAATATTCTATTATTCTTCTTGTGTTGCTTGTTGGAGAAAGGGAAAAGAAATGTTGTTTGTTAGCATTGTCATCACAATAACGATGTTTTAACAACTTCAACCAAAATATAAACAAATGAGTTTAAGTGATAAGTGATTTATATTAAATATGTCCCAAAAGCCTTTTTTAGCTATCTGTAGTTTCTCACCTTTTGAATTAATCCGTATATAGGGCAGTGGCGGAGCTAGCCTATTAATTTAGGGGTATATCAATTTTTTTTTACCGTGCAATCATACAATAATAAAAAAACAATAATCAATAAAGTAATATTGTTTTAGGTCTTGGGCCAACTTTATCAATTATATTTAGAGGCTTCTTTTAATTGTATTATTATTAATTTGGGCTTATTTTATCATTCGGGCTTAATTATTCTATAAGTTTTCGGGTTGTAAAATGTTTGGGCTTATAAAAAATGGAATGTTAGTAATATCAAGTATCCTATTTTTTGGTTAAGGTATCACTGTATTTTTTTGGGGTATCCTTAGTATAAAAAAAACACTACGAATACGGGGTTGAGCCGTAGCCCATGCTACAGCTCGTTACATTATGGTTCCGTCCCTTATGTCGGGTCAATAAATGGGTAAAAAACAAGTTTGGATTAAAACAAGTTGGTGTAAGAATATCAATTTTTTCGAGTCAAAACACGTTCTGATCAAAATGGACTTGAGCTGAAGTAGGTTATCTTAGAAAAACAAATAAGTATCCAAACGAATTCACGCATTGTATCTTTTATGATGACCAGTGATTACAAACTTACAAGAATTCACGCAATGTATCTTTCATGGCGATCAGTGATTACAAACTTACAAGAATTCTCGCAATGTATCTTTCATGATTACCAGTGATTACAAACTTTACAAACTAGTATCTTTCATATCTATCGTGTGCTTGAGCCTTGATGTGATCAAACCTCTTATATACCAAATGCATTAGGACAGCTTCTTAGCCACTTTATATAGCCATCCCAAATTATTTACTTTCAATAAACTACCAACTTAGAAGGTGTTTATTATTTGTTGGCTACTATACCAAGGAAGTTGGTGCTCGAGTTGGTTTCGGGTTGGACTGGTTTCATGATCCAACATCTCCTATATGCGCATGCACATATGATCGACGACTTTAAATACTCATCATGTATCAGAAAAACAATCATGGATTTTACAGACGGTTAATACTGGTACTACAACAATAGTCGTCTGATCCAATGGCCTTTAAACGATGACATAGGACCACATGTCGTTGGTACAACTTTACCAGCGACATGCTTGTCATCGCAGTTTCAACGACGAAAAGTTTGTCGCAAAAGATGTCTATCGCTATAGACAGGCCGACTTTTTACACTCACTTGTAATACGATTATTTATGTTATAATAAAGATGTACTTTTAAAGTATACACAAATAATTAAGATGTTACATAGTTACCTCACAATCAACAACCACCCATATTGACCACCAATAAGCTGTGTATAATTTGGATCCGGATGATCCAACACCCACAATAACAAGATGACAGCCGGAATTGATATCTGACTATTAACTAAACTAATCAGATGACATCTTGATCCAACTAACATGCTTACTTCATACAATCATATATATAATAATAGGGGTATCATGGAATATATGGAAACACAACAAGGTATATTGGAATATGTCATGTCTTATAACATGAGTATGCATTTGGACATATGGAAAATGTATATGTTATATATTTTTTTTGAAAGAAATGCATGTCTTATATAATAAAAGGTTTATAACAGAATATAGATACATATTTGGAATGTAAATATCTTTGGAGATTGTGTAAATCTCTTATTTAGAATAGGAGTCCATGTATTCTTGTATATATTCGATTGATTGGAATGAAAGGAGGCAAGGTTTTTATCATAACATGGTATCATACCAGTTTTAACCTAACCCTACCGATCCTATATCGGCCGCCCTCCTCTTCTTCTTCGCAACTCTGTTAATTTTTTTTTCTTTAACCCTCCTTCATCGTTCCCAGCATGTCGACTCCTATACACCCTGCGGTCACAGTATCAAATATCAAAGCTCTCATTCCCATAACTCTAGATATCGAAAACGGACACTATACTGCGTGGTCCGAATTGTTCAAAATTCACTGCATCTCCTACGATGTCTATGACCACCTTCAGCCAAAGAAATCCTCTGATGCATCCTCTTCAGCCGATAAAGACAAAGTCCCTGCATCTCCGTCTCCGTCATGGGAACGTCTTGACTCCATTGTTCTACAATGGATTTATGGGACGATTTCCACCGATCTTCTTCACACTATTCTGAAGCCTAATACCAATGCACACGCGGCTTGGACGGCTCTGGCGAATATTTTTCAAGACAACAAGGCTACACGTACTATTGATCTAAATAACAAGTTTGCAAATACCCGGCTTGAGCAATACCCCTCCATGACTGCCTACTGCCAAGCGCTCAAGGTCATATATGACCAACTTACTAATGTTGGTTCTCCCATCACCGAAGAACAGTTGGTCTTGCAACTTCTCATGGGGCTTACGGAACAATATGAAAGCACAGCCACGATCATCCAACAAACTACCCCGTTACCGGATTTCTATGAGACACGCTCTCGGCTCTGCATGGCGGAAACACGCAAAGCTAATCAGGTTCGCGGTGCGGCACAGGCTGCCGGTACAGCCCTTATGGCAACTTCTGACACCCGTTCTTCATCATCGGCTGAACCATATGAGAATCGGACTTCCTCGGGACGGTATGATAATCGTAGTGAAACCGGTCATGACAACAACTCCACTCGCGGACGAGGCCGCGGTCGCGGCCGTGGCCGCGGACGTGGCGGCTCCGCCGGTCGGGGACGTGGCAATACTTCTCAACAGACTTCGGCTCCACCCGGGTACCCCGCTTGGCCGTACGGTTTTGCTCCATGGGCTGGCCCATCTCCCAATTTTACTCCTTGGGCTCCCTGGTCACCTGTGCCGCCATGCCCATATCCTACGGTTCCATCGCGTTCCAATAATAACACTGCAGGCATCCTTGGTTCGCGCCCGGCTCAATCATATGCAGCAAGTTATGCACCTACTGATGTCGATCAACCCATTTACACTATGGATACAGGTGCGACTTCGAATATGACCTCTCTCCCTGACAACTTCTCCTCTTTTTTTAATAATGGCATTTTTAAAAATATACTTGTGGGTAATGGCAATACTATTCCGGTACTTGGACATGGCAACCAAACCCTTAAACCACCTTTTCCCCCATTCAAATTAAATCACGTCTTATATGCTCCTTCTCTTATTAAAAACTTGATTTCTGTTCGTCGTTTTACCTCTGATAATCATGTTTCTATTGAATTTGATCCGTTTGGTTTTATTGTGAAGGACCTCAAGACCCGAACCCCTATCCTACGATGCAATAGTCCGGGGGATCTCTACACCCTTGATCCTACACAAATTACCAAGTTCACCACACCATCTACTTTTGCTACCATATCTCAAGACATTTGGCATCAACGTCTCGGTCACCCAGGATCAAATTTACTTCAGTCTTTAAAACAATCTCAATTTATTCAGTGTAGTACTGTGAAACCAAAATTTTGTCAGTCATGTGTTTTTGGGAAACAAGTTCGATTGCCTTTTCTTGATTCTTATAATACTACTTTTATGCCATTTGATATTGTTCATAGTGACCTTTGGACGTCTCCAATTTTGAGTAGTGGGGGTCATCGATATTATATCTTGTTCATTGATGATTATAGTAATTTCTTATGGACCTACCCTCTCGCTAATAAATCCCAAGTGTTTAATACATTCACCACTTTTGCAAATCTTATTAACACTCAATTTCACCTTAAAATTAAACAATTTCAATGCGATAACGGACGAGAATATGCCAATTCCTCTTTTCAACAATTTTGTAATCAACATGGCATGCAGTTTCGTTTCTCATGCCCCCATATGTCTTCCCAAAATGGTAAAGCGGAACGCAAAATCCGCACCATTAATAATCTTATTCGTACCATTTTAGCTCAGGCGTCTCTTCCCAATACATATTGGCATCATGCCTTGGAGGTTGCCACATATCTTCTCAACATCCTTCCTAGCAAACTTTTACATTATCACTCTCCCACACAACGTCTATATCTCACTCGTCCATCTTATGATCATCTTAGAATTTTTGGGTGTTTGTGCTTCCCTCTCATACCCTCCACAACTATCCATAAATTGGATTATCGCTCTATGCCGTGCGTTTTTCTTGGATATCCATCCAATCATCGTGGCTACAAGTGTCTTGACTTGGCTACACACAAAATAATTATTAGCCGTCACGTTATTTTCGATGAAACAACGTTTCCTTTTTCTGATCGTTCGTCTTCCGACCTTCGTTCCTATAATTTTCTTGAATCGTGTCCTACTCCCTTTCCATGGTCCACTGTTTCTTTCTTACCCTCCACTAATTCACCTCCTAGCCCACCAAACTTCACCCCACCCGGCTCCAATCCACTGTTTCCCAACAGCCCCCTTGCTTCCACTATCGGCCCATCTCACATGTCTTTTGGCCCACCTCCTAATGTCTCCTCCACCCCACTCACTAATATCAGCCCACATAACAGCCCACATAACACCACCTCCACTCCTGTTAACATTTCTCAACCCAACTCTACACCTGCTACCCCACAACACCAAGCCCAAACCGATTCCACCTACCCAACGGCCCAACCAGATCACACTTCCCAATCGGCCCAACCTACTTCTACACAATCAACGTCTACACACTCCTCGTCTGAACCTGCTCCCTCATCCTCATCTCCTCATCTCACTCACGGTCCATCCCATCCCCTCCCTCCTACGTCCACTCGCACTATGCGTACTCGTGCCAAGGATGGTATCTCCAAACCACGGCGATTCCTCAATCTTCTCACCACTTCAGTCGTTGCTATACCCAAAACTCCCAAAGATGCCTTGTCCGTTCCGGAATGGTTTAATGCTATGACTCTTGAGTTTAATGCCCTTATTAAAAATAAGACGTGGGATCTTGTCCCCCGACGACCTAATATGAATGTTCTTCGCAGTTTGTGGTTGTTCCGTCATAAATACAGGTCAGACGGTACATTAGAACGGTACAAAGCACGTTTAGTTTGTGATGGGAGTAATCAACAAATCGGGGTGGATTGTGGGGATACATTTAGTCCGGTTGTTAAACCGGCTACCATTCGTACTGTATTATCTCTTGCACTGTCTAAATCGTGGAAGATTCATCAGTTGGATGTTACAAATGCGTTTCTACATGGTAATTTAAATGAGACAGTTTATATGTATCAGCCAATGGGGTTTCGGCACCAACAGTTTCCCGATTATGTATGTCGTCTCAAGAAGTCTCTTTACGGGTTGAAACAGGCACCGCGTGCATGGTACCAACGGTTTACTGACTTTGTTCTCTCGATTGGGTTTCGCCAAAGTCGTTGTGATCACTCTCTATTTGTTTATCATCGTGGCACTGATGTGGCTTACCTACTTATATATGTCGACGACATTATTCTTACAACCTCTACGGATCAGCTTCGGGATCATCTTATGCGTTGCTTAGGTGATGAATTTGCCATGAAAGATCTCGGTCCCCTTAGTCTTTTTCTTGGTATCTAAGTTACTAGAAAGGCTGATTCTATGTTTCTCTCGCAACAGCAATATACTAATGATATTATTGAACGGGCCGGTATGACTTCTTGTAACCCGGTTGCCACGCCTGCTGATTGCAATCCGAAGCTGAGTGCCACATCTAGTCCAGAATTTGATAATCCCACTCAATACCGTAGTTTGGCAGGTGCTCTACAATATTTGACATTCACCTGACCTGACATTAGTTACGCGGTTCAGCAAGTATGTATGCACATGCACTCACCTCGTATTGATCACTGGAATGCTCTCAAACGTATTATCCGCTATTTAAAGGGCACGGTCTCGTTTGGCCTTACTTTGGGTTCCGTTGGTGATTTTTCTCTTCGTGCATACACGGATGCTGACTGGGCCGGGTGTCCTGACACACGTAGATCTACATCCGGGTACTGTGTTTATCTTGGTTCTAATTTATTGTCGTGGTCGTCAAAACGTCAAGCTGTTGTCTCTCGATCAAGTGCTGAAGCTGAGTATAGAGGGGTTGCAAATGTGGTTGCTGAATTATCTTGGCTTCGCAACCTACTATTGGATCTTCATAAACCCATGCGTAAGGCCAGTATTGTTTTTTGTGACAATATCAGTGCTGTGTATCTTTCGGGGAATCCCGTTCAACATCAGCGTACTAAGCATATTGAATTGGATATACACTTTGTTCGTGAGTTTGTTCAGCGTGGACAGGTCCGTGTCTTACATGTTCCATCACGATTTCAGATCGCTGACATCTTCACTAAAGGCTTGCCTCGAATACTATTCGACGATTTTCGGTCCAGTCTCAACATTCGGCCACCTCTAGCTTCGACTGCGGGGGTGTAACAGAATATAGATACATATTTGGAATGTAAATATCTTTGGAGATTGTGTAAATCTCTTATTTAGAATAGGAGTCCATGTATTCTTGTATATATTCGATTGATTGGAATGAAAGGAGGCAAGGTTTTTATCATAACAGTTTATATTGTATCAAACTTATTTTTTGAGTTAACATTTATCAAGGATATGTGTTTTTATACTTATTTGTTTTACTTTAAAATATATAAAAATTTTAAAATGACTTCAACTAGACAACTACACCCTTAAAAATCCAAAATCACAAAATAAATTAATGGTGGCCCTCTTCTTTGAGCTATTTATAAATTTAATATATTTCTTAGACTGATGTATTTGGCTGTTATTGAAATAATATCACACTATTACAATTGTCTCTCCATCATACCATACTAACTCCATTTTTTATATAACAAAGCAATGTAATCCAGCAATATTTTTCTCTCCCTCTCTATATAGGGTTCTCAACAACTCCAAAAATATTTAATAACTTCATGAACTAATGGTATTTTTATCATTTATTATAGTTACTTTGTGATTACATATTTACATATATGTAATCACATGTTTACATATGTGTAATAACCAGGGCCGGCCCTGGGGTTGGGCGGGGAGGACCACCGGCCAGGGCCCGATATTTCGGAGGGCACTCTTTTTTAGAAATAACCCGATATGTATACGTAAAAATTTCTTTTTTAATAGGGTATAGCTATACAAACACCAACATAGGCCCACTTACAAAACTATTTTTATGCTTTAGATTAGTTACTAGCCAATTGGCATTAGGTTTAGAACTTTATTGAGCCAAATACCCAATTTCGTTAAGGCCTAAGGGCTTGTTTTTTTGTAGCTCGAACAGGGTACACGAATTCTCAGGGCCGGCCCTGGTAATAACCAATATACGTGTATGAATGATTTCACAAAGGTAGCCCAAGTTGGATATATCTAATCTACAAGATAATATCCGATGTTTGTATTGCACCTTGTTTACCTCGAATGGAGCCTTCGTGGCCGTTCCATCCGTAATGTCGTTGAATAATGGTGATTGGTAGAGGATGTTGAGATCATTATTTGAACCGGTAACACCAAAGAAGGCAGGCAAAAACTATTAATCTTGGGACGTCGCCACCTCTAGCATGATCACTGGGTACTCGCCACTCTCATATACTGCCCTCGCAATCTTGTTGGACAATTCCTCCACGATTGATGTGTGTAGTCATTGTTGCACATCATCCCCGAAAAGTCGTGTTTGCTCTAGTGTGCGACATACAATAGTTGTAACTAATACTTAACCGGTATGATCTGAAACAAGAAACTAATAAAAAAGGAAAAACACACGAAAAAAAACGTTTTGATTGAAAAATTTAACAGAATAGTTTTAACATTTTAAAATTACAAATTAACTAGAGAGTGATAAGTGTCTTTTGGCGTAGCTGATTTCATTTGGCTCAAAAACTTTCAGGCGCAATGGATTTGATCAATATGAGCAACAATCCATATTGTTGTGCTAGAGGCCCACAAATTTTTTAAAAAATATAAATGACGCAGGAAATTCAAAGTGGTGCAAGAAATTTCACCCCGATTAATCGAGGGTCTAATCCGTCAGTGATTGGTGACACGTGTCCTCCTGTGATTAGTGAAAATCATTGGAAATTTAAAAGTTAAAAAGAGTCAAATGACTATTTTGTAATTTCAAAAAGCCTGGTTTATTTTGTTAATATCCTAGATTAAAACGGATATTTTCAAGATTTTCCCACAAAAGAAACTACCAATTAATTTTATAAAATGCATCTTCAATTGGAAATCGGTTTGTTGGTACAACAAATAAGAAACACAATGTCGCCAAATGTGGTTTCTAAATCCTATGTAGTGTAAATTGTATGGTTTCAAGACACAAACACCCATGATAGTGACATGCAACAACAAGTACAAACTAACAACTTTGTTATCTTTGAAGTTATACAACTTCACACAATTAAAATAGACTTGGTCCCCATAGTTATTCACACCACCAATTGGCAAACCCTTTGTAATCGCCGGCACACTTGTTATATAAATACCACAATCCAACACTATTTGTCACCAATGGTTCAACTCATCTTGTTAATGGATCTTGTTTTTTTGTAGAAAACAATAATAGATCATGGACAGATTGATAAGTTTGGAACCATCTAATGTTGTTGTCATAAGAATTGAACATGGTCAAAAGTGTTGTGGTGAGTTAACTTTGAAGAATGTTATGTACACCATGCCGGTGGCTTTCCGGCTGCAGCCGGTGAACAAGGAGCGATACACCGTTCGACCGCAGTCGGGGATTATATCTCCTTTGACTACTTTGAGGGTAGAGATTAGTTATGACTTCCATCAAAGTGGTCTACCAAGGTCAGTTCCTTATTGTGATGACTCTTTCTTGTTGCATAGTGTGGTGGTTCCTGGTGCCGCGGTTAAGAACCCGTCGTCGACCCATGATTCGGTCCCGAATGATTGGTTTACTGCAAGGAAGAAGCAAGTGTTTGTGGATAGTGGGATTAAGGTTATGTTTGTTGGGTCAGTGGTGATGGCTAGTCTTATGAAGAATGGATCCATGGATGAAATAAGAGATGTGTTGGAAAAAGGCGATCCTAGTTGGCGAGCGGTTGACTCTGTTGACGATGAAGGTCAAACGTTGCTTCATTTGGCGATTAGTCAAAGTCGAGCCGACCTGGTTCAGTTACTGCTCGAGTTTGAACCAGATATCGAGGCTCGTAACCGGTTAGGTATGAGCCCACTCGAGGCTGCTTCAGCCTCGGGTGAAGGTTTGATTGTGGAGCTCTTACTGGCTCATAGAGCCAGTACAGAGAGGTTAGAGTCATCCACATGGGGCCCAGTTCACCTAGCGGCTCATGGGGGGCATGTGGATGTTCTGAGGCTCCTTTTACTTAAAGGAGCCGACGTGAACATGCTTAGTAAAGATGGGGACACCGCTTTACACATGGCGGTGGAGGAGCAGAGACGCGACTGCTGCCGCCTGCTCTTGGCTAGTGGCGCACAGACGGACATCCGTAACTCCCATAACCTTGACACTCCATTGCATATAGCCGCGGCTCTCGGAGACGATTACATGGTCAAACTTCTGCTCCAAAAGGGTGCTTACAAAGAAATCCGAAACCGATCCGGCAAAACCGCATATGATATCGCGGTCGAGCGGGGACACACTAAGCTTTTCGACGCACTCGGGCTCGGCGACAAGTTATGCATAGCTTCAAGGAAAGGTGAAGTGAGAACCATTAAAAAGATTCTCGAAAGCGGAGCCGTGGTGAACGGGCTGGACCAACACGGATGGACCGCTTTGCATCGGGCTTCATTCAAGGGCTGGGCCGAGGTGGTCAAATTCCTGATTGAAAAAGGAGTTGACATTAATGCAAGAGATGAAGATGGTTACACAGCCTTGCATTGTGCTGTTGAATCTGGACATGTAGATGTGTTAGAACTGTTGGTCAAGAAGGGTGCTGACGTGGAAGCACGGACCAATAAGGGTGCGACACCTATGCAGATCGCGGAGTCGTTGAACTACTCAGGGATCAAAAGGGTTCTTGTTCAAGGTGGTGCTAGCAAGGATGAGTTGACCCAGATCAGTAAAAAAATACCAGCATTTGCAAATAAAAGTGGTGGTAGATTAGACAAGAAGAAGACTAGAGCAAAAGCACTTCGTGCTAGTTTTGATCAGTCTTCTGGACAATTGGTTGTGATTTAAAAAACCCTAAAACCACATTTGAATTTCTGCTGATTATGATGAGTATGTTTTGTTATATAGGGTGGTAGAAGAAACTCACAAAATTTAATTCTTATATGAATCTGAAGATTTATGATTGTTTTGTGGTAAGATTCTTGAACTTTGTTTGTAATATGGGGAACTAAAATGGCCATGAACGCTTTGGTTTGCAACATGTATACACATTATGTACTTTTAGAAGTTATGTTTTTATGTGTAGATTGAACTCTAGGAGTCTGGGCTATGTGAGGATGGTTTAAGATAATATCTTGAAATGCATATATATAACAAACGGCAAGGTGGATCGCGAGTTTGCGTTCATGGTTTGGTTCGACCGGTTTAGTATGGTTTCAAGAAAGGTAAACCAAACTGGCTGGCTGCTTGGGTCAGTCAGACCGGCTAAATCGATTTGGTTTTGTGGTTTGAATCGTTTTTTTTTCTTTTCAAAATCATTAGTTGTATCAAATTTTTAAATTTATAAAGATGGTTTGTAAATACTATTACATATTTCGAAAATTAGTTGTATCTTTTAAATTTATAAAGATGGTTTATAAATACTATACTTACGGATAATTACATATTTTGAAAATAATAATAAAGGTAAACAGTAAGTTCGGTTTATATGATCGGAATCAAGTTCCAAACCGAAGTGTTAAACCCGGATTTTCAAATCGTAAGTCGCGGACTAAAGAGTATAGATCCAAAACCAACCATCAACTTTGGTTTCGGCGATTCAAGGTAATTACTAGAGTGAATTGCAGGGATTGTCCTTTATCTTTATACTCATTTGCAGGCGCCGTCCTTTATGTTTAAAATTGACGAGTTTTGTATTTTATGTTTTCAAATCATACACGTTTTGTCCTTTAGCCCTAACCCAGTTAGATTTTTCTGTCAAATCTGTTAATGTGCAATATACATGAGGGTAACATTGTCTTTTCATCCTATTCTTTAAAAATACATATAAAAGAAAAAAAAATATTATATATAATGGGTCCTAATATTAACATATGCAAAAAACTTATTTACACATGGTGTATACGGGCCGTATAATGTTACACATTGGATACGGCCCGTATGGAATTTAAAAAAATATTATATATAATGGGTTTCTTTTTAACACATGGAAAAAACTTATTTACACATTGGATAGTTTAATCGATCGGACATTGAATCGTAGCAGCGATCGAGTTATTACCCTGTATTGCGGCGGCGATTAGTGATCCGTGTGTGTTTTGATAGTAAACAGAGCGTATCTCAGTGTATATTTCGAATTTTTACGTCGTTCAAGCGCCCAATTTCAAGTCCCAGACACCCCTATTTATACACAAAATTTACCTAGCTTACGGACCGTAAGCCTTATACCTTATGGTCCGTAAGGGACACAAAAATTTTATAGGGTAGCCACGTCCTGGACTAGCCTTGCTGACTTGACTGTTTCTCAAAATTCGTTTTTGACAGCGAGATTTCAAGATAATCGTAACTAGGGTTTACCCCCCTGAGTTTTAGGGGCCTAATCCTGATTCTGATTGTT
>JARYGA010051659.1:0-25767 GCA_030545235.1 Helianthus tuberosus | reverse complement strand
AGGCAAAAAAAAAAAAACTATTTGGACTAAAATGACAAATTTGGACAAAACTCAGGGACTAAAATGGCAATTTACTCTTTACTTTTACCCTTTAATTTTAGCATTTACTATTACAACCTCTTAACTTTCTAAATACTTTTTAATCGAGTTTTACGTCTTTATTTTTATTTAGGTGTTGATATAAACTTAAGTTGATTTACATTTCGACATGATTTTTTTATGTTTATTTACGATTTTGCCCCAGTATAAAATTTGTTTTAATATTTTTTACAAGACTATAGTAGTGTTTTGTTTTAATTGGTTGGCTCGATTTAATTTTTATTCGTCATGCCAAACGGTAGTTTTTCCATCGTTTTAGTTTTTTTTTTAGCAAAAGTATGGTAGTATTTTGTTTCACTTTGTTTACTCGATGTAATTTTTTTTTAGATCGTGTTATTAGTAGTATGTACAAGTAACTAAAACACAGATGTACATGCTATGAGAAAGAAATATTCGGCTTAATGCCCCGGAACGCGGGCGGGCAAAACCTAGTTATACAATTAAGAGAAAAATGCCCGGATAGTCCCTGTGGTTTCGCCTTTTTTCACCTATAGTCCCTATCTTTCTAAAACTACTTGAATAGTCCCTGTGGTTTTCCGTTTTGTTCTCGGATAGTCCCTGGGTCTAACTTCAGTTACTTTTCTCTGTTAAGAGGGGTGTGAAATGACAAAAATACCCTTTCTTAAAAGGCCAAACCATAGTGACTATCCGGGCATCTTCTTCATTTATATATATACACACAACTATCTTCTCTCTCTATTCCTCTCTCTCTACCATTCTCACACACAGAGATCTCTCTCCCACCTCTCAACACCTTCACCACCGTTGATCAACCCGCCACCACCACCATCAACCTGTCACCGCCACCACCATAATCTGTACAATCTTATTCATATACACACACCTCCGATTTCGAAGATGAGCAAGAGAGACAGAGATGGCGGAGGTCACCGGCCGGCCACAACCACCCACAACATACCTAAATCAGTGGCGGAGGTGGCATGTGGTGTCGTCGGATTGCTGGTTTGAGCACAGAGAGACATAGATCGAGAGAGAGGGTGAAATCAGAGAGTGATGGTGATGATCGGAACACAATGGCAACGACAGAAAACGACGAGTCGTCGGACCGACGACCAAAAGCACCGACAATGGCGGCGGTGGTGATTCGGCTCCCAGATCCAGCAGGTTCGATTCTGATTGGTTCTTGGTTCGGGTTTTTCAAGTGAGTTTCGAGTTTTATTTGGGTATTTCGAGCTCGGGTCGGATACGGTCAAGTCGAAGATGACCTCCGGCCGCTGAGTTATGGTGGTTCTGTGATCGGTTCAGGCACGGTATAGTCTCGGCTCAGTTGGTTCAGTTGCGGGTCAAATCCGGTAGGTTCCGGGTCAGATTTGTTACGGATGCAACTGTGAACTAAAGTGTTGTTATGGAAGCACAAAGCTCACTCGTGCGCTCGATCACAAGTCCGACGGTCAAACAATCGAGTGGCTCATTGGTTGAATTTGATCACTGTTGTACTTGACCCGTATCTGCTGTTGTGGTTAGTTCGGGACCTGTGTTGCCATTGGTGTTCATAACATACATTGAATTAGTTCAGTAGTTTGGTTGGGAGTTTAAAGGCAGTGGATTTTATGAATCTTGATTGCTTCTGCACATATGTTTGACTTTCCTAGCCTATGTAGTCATGTAAATCCATGTATTTTAGTTTCGATGATCAATCTGGTTTGGTAACCTGTGCATTTTGGAAAGTGTTAGAGCTGGGTTGTGGGTTAGTGATTTGGGGAGTGTATTGTTTGGAATAAGATGAATTGGTTGAAGAAGACGGTGGTTCTGCGCGGCGGAGACCGGCGGCGGTACGGTGGAGGGTGGAGGAGGGTGTGGTGGTGGGGTTTTATAAATAAAAATGAAGAAGATGCCCGGATAGTCCCTATGGTTTGGCCTTTTAAGGAAAGGGTATTTTGGTCATTTCAACACCCACTTAACTGAGAAAAGTAACTGAAGTTAGACCCAGGGACTATCCGAGAACAAAACGGAAAACCACAGGGACTATTCAAGTAGTTTTAGAAAGATAGGGACTATAGCTGAAATAAGGTGAAACCACAGGGACTATCCGGGCATTTTTCTCTACAATTAATTTTTAAAAATATTCAAATATGTCACTGATGTTCACCTTTATAAGCCGGTATATATATTCTAGTAATGAGTTTTTGTTTAAACTCAGATTTGTACCGCTTTAACCATTCTCAAGATTTTGGTTTGTATGATTAATAAACATGGAGATGAAATGTGGAGATCAAAAATCATGAAGGGATGTTTCTTTATTCTTAAAGCCATAATGTGCATATTACATTTTGATACAATCATAAGTAACTTTAAGATGTTTGGTTTGATCCGGTATTATTGTTCCATACGAGCCATGTGATACTAATCCGGTTGCTAAATTAATCAATAAGCAACCTGTCTGTTGATATGTTTTACCTGTTTAATTACTGATATGATATAACACGAGATAAAATACGTAACATATATCTTAAACTTTAAGGGTATTCAAACTACTTGCATAAGTGTGTTTTTTATTTTCTATTTATATATTAACCAAACAAGAAATCAAGCTGCCCAGTTGATTGAAGATTTTGTTGAGAAACCGCATGCATTTGAGGGACACCATCTAAAACCAAATTCCCAGCTTGCCATACTTGATTAACAACAGACCCGCTTGCAAACGGGCCCACAGTCGCATAAATGGTGATTTCATTGTTCAAAAACTCAGCCGAAAGGCCCGAAACAGGAAAGTTAAGATCTGAAGGCAGCATCGACGGGCTGTAACTAGTTATCATTGTTGGATATACTGTCACACTTCCATTACCGTTGACAAAAGCCACTAACGCTTCTGACCCAACCATACCTATTTGGTTCGGGTTGATGGCCCACGCAACCCAACCACCGGCCCCTTGTCTGGCCTGGTACGCAATATTGGCTACACCCATGGTTGAGTTGTAGGTCCAATAAAGCTGAGCTGATAAATGAGGAAGATCTTTACAAGAAGTGTAGACTCCTTTAGATGTGAGTGTATGATCTAAGCATCTAAAAGCATATGATATATCAAAATGTGATTGAAGAAAATATGGAATTAGAACAAGGGTATAGCTTATAGTTATAGCCATTGATAGAATAATAATAATATTGAGTTAAATGCTTATATATGCATAGTATAATATATGTAGGATTGTCATGAAAATGTTACTTATTATACCAAACAGTATAGCAGGTGTATCATGTGTGATGAACCAACTAGAGGGTTTAAATGTGTGTAAAACTATTTTGAAAAAAAGAAATTAAGAATACTTTAGATAATTTTTTTACATAAAACCACATTCATATACTCTTAACGGTTCGGGTTTTCGGTTGATTAAAAAATTTTGCGGTCTGATGAGTTCGTTATTGGGAAAATCAGAGACGAATAATCAACCAAAATAAGACGATTTGACCCAACTTTTTTTTTTTTTTACCAAAATAGGTGTGGACTTTTTACACTTAAAAAACTAGACATATTATTAAAAAAATCCAACAGGAAAATGTCACATATGCGGAACCGGCTAGAATTTATCCGGCAAAAAAAACATCTTTAAAAGTACTACAAGTCCACAAAAACATCAAATTAAAACAATACACGTGTAATAAACATGCTAACAATACAAGTGTAATGAACCGGCTAAAATTTAGCCTATTTGCTACACGTGTATTGTTTTGATCAGATCTTTTTATGAACCCATTGTATTGTTCAAGGTTTTTTATGTTAGTCACTTACGAGTCCTTTTCTCGTTGTTTTTTTCCTAGTTTTTTAATTGCAAAAGTTTCACGCCCTGTTATTTTTGTGATTTTCCCAAAACGTTGTCTATAACTTATGTTTTGTTTTTAAATTTTCATAATCATTCAATTTAATTTATTTGGTTATCAATAAAGGCAAATTAAATTAACCAAAAAGAAATATAATATTGATAACCCGTTTATAAAAACTAATAAATACAAGTCCAGTTCGTAGCAATATCCAAGCACACCATGCACAAGGGTCAACATAATTGAAAATTAAAGTCAAATGCATATTCTTTTATGATCTAGAAACATTTCAAAACTTCAAACACGATCTTAGGTATTTAATTTTCAAACTTCTATACTTTTTCTCATATAAATGTGTAAATATAGTAATTTATAAATAAATATTTAATATTTTTTTAATATTATAAACCGCATCAATTAATGTCATTAAATTAAAACAGAGACGATTGCAGACTAATGACAGGTAGACGGGCAACAAGTTATGCCGCTATCCCCTTCTGAATAGCAAACCCTACCCTGTTAAACACAAAATTCTGCCCCATAAATAAATGGCCTGGAAATTAGGTTTGATCCTTATTAACATAAGCCAGAGGTAGGATTGTAAGGGTTTGTTTGGTTGACTAGTTATGTATATGTTTGATCCATAGTTATCATGTTTGACCAATTATAGCTTTGAGTTATGGTTATGTAAAGACCAAGCATCACCATGCTTGAACAATTATCACTAAGTTCGACCAAGTGCTTTGACCATGTATGAATATTTTTTTTTTGAACGGCCAACTAAATCACCGAATAAGTATTCTGGGATGCTCTCAATCGAGCAAATGCATCCCCTCCTCCATAACGGTTAGAGTTGGATGCATACCCGAGCCACCAGTTTCGGGGAAAACCGGCCGGCCGAAGGCCCACTGCGGTAAAACCCGATTCGGCTCGGTTTCAAACTGGCAACCTCCAGAGAGGCCTAGTTCTAAACTTCATTGTCACCACCAATGTCCTTCAAAATGATGCTAGTGGGAGTTGAACTTGGAAAAACCAAGTGACTAACCATGAATGTATGAATATTCAATATTGTGACCTAATATCAATAATTCAATATGGTTGACAAAATTATGGGGATGAACTATGGCCGTATGTTGAACAAGTATGATTAAGTTTGATGATAACATCTCGATAATTGTTCTATTTTTCTTATGAAACTTACTCTTCGTGTAGTAAAAGGAGCTATAATTATTGTATACTTCATGCTATTTTTAGCTTTCCAATAGAAACTACACATCACAAATTCGTTGCCAAAGTAGCAACAATTGAAGTATACTTCATTCTATTTTTTACCTTTTTTAGTTCTCCCATACAAATTCGTGCAATCAAAGTGTACAAACTAATTTTATCTCTCCTGTTTTTGTTTTATTCGTATTTCAACTAACTTAAAAATAGTGCTTGATTTTAAAGTTAAAAATTATGAAATCTGGTGATGATTATTTAAGCAGAGCCGTCCTCGAAAACTCTTGAAAAAATTTAGACCTCGGGCGACGGAAATAATTGGGCCCAAAATTATGATTAAGGGTAAATGAATTACAAAAATAAAAATTTAGTGATGGAGCAAACATTCGAACTTGAAACCTTTTGCATTATTTTAAAATGGTTTTTGCCACTACACCACCAATATTTTTTTTGCATATTAAACGGATGAATATATTAAATATATAATTTAATAAATATATACAACCTTATAAATATTTTTCGGGCCCTTTGAAATTTTGGGCCTCGGGCGTCTGCACGGGTTTGCCGGGCCCAAAACCGGCCCTGTATTTAAGTGTTTAGTGTTAAAAATATTATTTTAAAGTTAAAAATTATAAAATCTGGTGATGATTGTTTAAGTATTTAGTGTTAAGTGACTCAGTAAGAGGTCTGAACCATTAAGAGGCTCGCTAACATCTAAACAAACACCCCTTAATCAAAGATTAGTGCTTTTGCATGGTTCCTTACATATTAACTATTTTTATACACCCTCATACCATCAACTAATCAGAAATCTGCGATCATAGATTCATAGTCTTGTTAGTATATATCATCAATCACTCCAAACAAGCCAAGCAAGAACTCAAAATCAAACCTCAATATAAACATGTATAGGTAGGTATACATACATGAATCTCTAATAAGAACATAACACTCAAAATACATAACAATATTGTAGCCATAAAGAAAAACATCTTAGCAAGCCATCATCTATGCATGTCCATAATTAGCTCATGCGTTCCCACCGGCACCAGTCTCACCACTAATAAAATCCACAGACCCAACAGAAATCCGGTTATCAACACCCAACCCATGCATACCCGGAGCTCCATTATACACCGGACCCACCTGCCACACTTGATTAAACCTGGTCCCTCCACGTGGCAACACCAACGTCGCATAAATCACCACATCGCCGTTAACCCTCTCAGCAGTGAGACTGGGCACATCAAAGCTCAACGGACTAGGTTGCAGACTGGTACTGTAACTGGTTACCGATGAAGTATAGGCTTGAACCGTGCCGTTTGAACTGGTTACAGCAACAAGAGCCTGGGCTCCAACCATACCCTGACCGTTGATGTTGAGGGCCCATGCAACCCATTGAGATGTGTCGGATCCGGTGTGGCGGAAAGCGAGATCGACGGTGGAGTTGGAGGAGTGGTAGTTCCAGTGGAGATGTGAGTTGAGAACGGGTAAAGAGACACATGTGGTGTAGATTGTGTTTCTTGAAAAGGTGTAGTTGTTGCAGTTTTGTTGAGCATATGATGAGGCTAGATTTGATATCAAAATGCAAAATAACACACCAAAGATTTTACCCATTTCAGAAATCTTTATGGGTTTTGAAAATTAGCTGATTTAAGTTTGAACTCCTCAAATGGAAAAATCAAGATTAAATAAGAGAGTTTTGGTTGACCAAGTAGAAGAGAACACGAGTAGAGAGGATATGGAAGGAGGCAAGAAGGTTCTATGAATGAATAATATTATAATAGTTGTATTAATTAATGGCTCATTCTATACGCACCCCCTTCCTGATTACACCCCCCTCTTGTGAGAGGAAAACTGTCGGTCCCACGCAGGCCCCACCTGTAAGTATGTGAGAGGAGGGGGTGAAAAAATTAGATAGGGGGGTGTAGAAAGTAGCACCCTAATTAATAGATAACGAGTAAATTTCTCCCGTACGTTGTCGGGCGTCAAAACGTAAGGTAACTCCGATCTATACCGTCTAATGAAAACGTATTATTAGATAACTTGTGTAAATATTTTATGTATCTCTTATTTTTGTTAACTTCCCTAATTATAGGGACTTATTGTTGTAATGTTTATTATATATAAAGTTCCCTGCCCTCGTTCAATTGATGAGGTGAACCATAATACATCTTATATGGTATCAGCCATTCTTTAACCCTAATTTCTTTCTTTGCCGTCCCCCTTCTTCCCCGTTTCTTTTTTCCAATTCTAGGATCGTCGCCCACCATGGCCTGTTCCTCCTCCTCTTCTGAAACTCCTTTCTCTATGCATGCTTTCTCACATATGATGCATATGAAACTTTGTTCCAGCAATTATCTTGTTTGGCGAGAGCAAATGCTCCTTGTTTTATCCCTTCACAAGCTATCCGATCATGTTTCAGGCTCGGCTACTCCTCCTTTGGCGACTATTACGGTCTCCGATAAGTCTGTCCCCAACCCAGATGTTGTCACTTGGTCCGATAATGATCAGAAGGCTGTTTTATTTATCAAATCCTCTCTCACCGAAGAAGCGGCTGCTGAAGTTCTTGGCCACAAAACTGCTCAAGATATCTGGGCTGCCCTAGAACATGCCTATAGTAATGCGTCTGTTGAACGCATACACTCTTTACGTGATTCTCTTCGTCTTCTAAAGAAGGGTACGTCCTCTGTTTCTGATTATTCTCGCCGTTTTAAATCCCTTTGTGATCAACTTGCAGCTATCGGTCATCCGGTCTCTGACATGGATCGGCTTCACTGGTATCTCTGTGGCCTTGGTCCATCTTTTGAAGTTTATTCAACTACAATACGTATTTCTGGCAAAACCTTAAGCTTTCGGGATTGTAACGACCGTCTTAATTAATCAAGATTTTAATAATAAGATACACATTTTAATGCTAAAATGTGTCTTCACAAAATCTTGTCAAACTAACATTCCCATATGTTTACAACATTTCAAAAAGATATTTATAAATGTTTACATAATTCACTTTTAGCAAAACAACTCTAGATTTGACGCGGAAGCTTCATTTAACGTGTGTTCGGTTCTTGCTCGCCGCTTGATCTTCATCCGGGACTCTTGACATTCACCTATGATCAAAACCAACTTAGAAGTCAGTTTTGATAGTTAAATAACAAGTACAACAAGAAAATCGGGTCAAATAATCGAAATAAACAAAATAAAACAAAATTTTCAGCATTTAGGTCGTCGCCCCGCGCGACGACAAAAGGGCCTGGCCGTAGCACGACGCCACGTTCTTGTTTCGACAGAATGTTGATGCTGGTGCTGCATATTCCTAGCATAACCCGATTTCACGGAAACGAGCATAACTCTCTCGTTTTAAATCCGTTTTACCCGATTCTTTTTCCTACGCGTCCGTAATTTAATTCTCCATCTTATGGAGTTAAAATCCAACATCTGGCATAATAAATTTTGAGACTTCTAAGCCTTCGACTCATTACCTTTTTACCAAATTTTAACCCGTTTATGCATTTATCAAACAAACATATTTGTTTGATCCTTATTTCACATGCACCTCTTCAATTCAATATTATCTACCATGTCAGGTTCTAATCACAGGTTTCTTACACAATTTTAAACCCGTTTTCGCTCGTATGCTTATTTTGACCCGTTAAGGGTATTTAAGTATATTTTAAACATGATTCGCTTTCATTTGTATCTAGCTTTATATTTCCGCATTTCTTACCAAGTAATCTTCCACCGCAACTAGGTTTGAGGTAGATTCAATGTGGAGATATATATATTCCGAGTTTTATCCCTCGGACTATCATTTTACGGCAAAGACCCATATAGAGTCATTTGACCCAAAAATTCGCATATTTCACTTTTTATACATATTCCAAGTATCTATTTGATCACAAAACTCATTTCTAAACAACCTTTAAGGGTCGTTTGCTCAATTTCACTTATAAGGGCATTTTGGTCGCTTTTACCCCTCCTATTACGACGAAGGACCTTTAAAGCCTTGTTCGACCAAAATCCTACTTTTAAAACTATAATCTTGTTTAGAAACCATTATATTTCTAAAACACCATAACCATAACTCAATTTATTCGGTTTTCCTCAAAGACAACCGAATATCTATATTTTATCCTTGTCTAACTCTTATAGAACCTCAAGTTCTACATAATGAGTTGAATCATTATACAAACCTGGCTCGGATCAATATATTGACCTGTTTCGATACCTTGCCTTAGTGGCCGCTAAGTAATAGCGATGTAAACATCCATGTGCTATTTATTCCTAAATCACACAACTCGACAAACCATTAGTCAATATAATCAAAGGGTGATATTTTCACCTTTTGACGCGTTTGGTCTAAATGACCATGAATCTTTGTGAGATGTTATTTATTACCATCTTATCTATATGACTCGCTCCGGTTTACACCGTATAGTCTCTTTTACTTATAAATCATTTATCGATTCTTTTGACCCATTATAACTTACGCTATAAAGTGTCTTTCACAACTAACGGTTATTATCAACAAGTGACCAAAATACCGTTTTACCCTTATTATTTGCAATGGTTTACCTTTTAAGGTAACCATTTAAAAACTCGTTATCTTTTAGTCATTTCATGACTAAGTAACCGCATTAGCTCCTTTTTAACCATTCCACATGGTTTATGACCATTGTGGAACATCATAATTTAAATAAGACTTATCATTCATAACCTATTAAATCATTAGGTATTAAATAATTAGAGTGTAAGCTTTACTTACCTTAGATCCAAATTTTGCTTTTCCGTCATTCATGCTTCGTTTGACCCGCTTCCTTCCCCAAGCTTTCACCTAGCTTGCCAAGCGTTAAACTATCATTGTAATTGTAAGATGGTTAGGTTAGTCATAATCATTTACGACTATTCTATCCTACGCTTCTTATGTCGAATTTATCATTCGATCATATACTTGGTCGGCTTGACTTTTTAAAGTAAATCGACTTATCAACTTATTCAATGCACATTTGGTTTATTGAATTTCACTTAGGCATTTTAACGAACACCTAACGGATATAATTTTTACATATTTAAAATCAAGTTCATAACTTGTTATTTTTGCCCAATATAAACATGCATTTCAATTCCTTTATGTCAAGCATGCATACTATTATCAGAATCATCTTATAGAAATCAAGTAGCACCACTTTTGATAGTCATAATTCTTGTGTTCATCCTATTTCTACAAAACCCATTTAACTTATAAACAGATTATCATGAACTTCATAATCTAAATACAAATTCAGTAAGTTATTGACTAGGGTTTACTCCTAGACATGTTTTCATTACTAATTTCATCTAAACGTCAACTAATCAAGCTCAGATTTCGATTTCACAAATTATCAAGAATTTGAGACAAAACCAAATGATGAAATTTAGCATACCTTATGATCCATTCACCGAGGTGATCACGAATTTGTGCTTGGATTTCGATTTGGGTTAGATTTACCCCTTCAATTTGCTAATTTTATGCTTGTTAGGGTTTGAGCTAGAGAGCTTCTTGGCTCCTGTGTTTATGTCGACCAGAACACACACTCAAGGTGTGTGTTTTGGTGTTGGGTTTTTATTTATTAAAAACTAGTTTCTAGTTTAACACTTTTAACCCCTCTACTTTTCCCAAGTTTTATTTAGGGTGTTTTAATCAAGTTTCCCCATTACTACAAGACTTGTAATTAACTAGGTTATTTATTTCCTAGTTATTTTTATCTTGTTCATAACCCGTTTTATTTTTAAGTCCCGTTAACTCGGGCCTTTCGTAAATTTATTTTCTCAAAAGTATTCGTATAACCTTTATTTAATATTAGGTTTAATTAATTAAATCCAAATATTTACCGGGTAAATTTTACTACTAACGGTACTTTACCCGTCTTTTAGTGTCAACGTGGTTTGATTACCAAACCCATTTTCGGGGTGTTACAGGTCAACCCCCCTTAAAGAGGTTTCGTCCCCGAAACCTTTCTCACGTACTTTATTAGTTTAAATCATCCGAACCTTAGTTTCGGTGATCACTTAAGCATTGCTCGCAAATGATACCCTTACCAGGAAAGTATGGTAATGTGCTTTCGGTTTCAAAGCGTATACGCCTTTTATGTGTATGGCCTCGTAGGCCGATACTTTCATTTTGTATTTCTTATTCTTGTCACTTATTTGACCGAGTTGTCATCTGATCACTCGGTTGTATTTATTTTCATCATGCTTACTTCAAGCTAATCTTATTTCAACATGCGCTTTATATAAGTCGTAACACTACTCCGACTTTGAAAGGCTTTACCGGACAGACTGATTAGTCGCCGTCACTTTATTCCCCGCCATTCGGGTATATCTTATTGCCAACCCGGCCTTTTACGTGTTTTCTGATTTTCATATCTCGTAACTCACGTTACGACTTGATTGTATTCTATATCACTTTTGTAACCGTGATTACATCACGTTTTGTTTAAGTTTATATCGACTTTTATTATCGGAAATCTTTCCTTCAAATGCATCGCTTTGCACCTACCGGTGTTAAGATCCATATTCCTCGATATTAATCATTTTCCGAATTCGTTTCATAATATTCGTATTTGTTAAAGCGTTGCTTCTCACTAGTACTGAATTTTAGTTTAACGCTTTTCTCTTGAACTCACGTCCATTCCAAGGAATTTTCGTCCAAGGATTTATCCCCTTTAGTTGTCATTTCGGTAATGACTTCACTCATTTTTGTGACGTAATACAATTTAAATAATTGTGAATTATTTTTTCATTTTTTTTGCCCGATTAAACATTTTAGTGAATTTCTTCACTTTTGTCAACCAGACCTTTCACAATCTCTTCGCTTTTAACCCATTTAATTAACTTAGCGAAACCCATCGCTTTTATACGAACTTTATCCCCCGTTATTATTTTACGCGGGAAGTTACAACCAGTTTCCTTGTTTTATACTATTGACCCATAGGTTCTTTCGCTTAGCCTTGTAGGCTATTTCTTTATATTTTCACCTTTTTACCTTATTAAGGTGAGACCCCAACAATTCGTTTCTTTCTATTTGGGACCCGAAGGTCTTTTTGGTCCCGTAGACCTTAGCCTCATTTATAATCTCGTAGGTTATGATAATTTCGTAGATCATCTTTTATTCAAGTCTTTATTCAAAGGTATATACATTTATATATGTATATGGCATTAAGGCACCCTTTTTATGCTCAAAAATCATTTATTTTCGCCTTGGTATTTCCTTTGACCTTGAACGTAGTCTAAGGCTACATTTGTTTTCTTTCGGACAAATTTTCCGACTTTGTGACTTCTCACGTCATTTATGTGTCGGTTCATCTTATGCTCACCATTATCCAGTTTACATATATTCGTATTTGATTATGTCCCATTACCGGGCTCATTATCCTTTTGCTTTTAACGCTACCATTATCCCGCTTGTGCTTACTCGTGCCATCCAGCATTATATTATATTCAACCCGTTTGACTTATTCACGTGAAATTTTATCATTTATGGATGTCAAACTTCATTCTCTGTTCGACTCGTTCAACTTTAAAATAGTTGAACATAATTAATCAAAATTTCTATTTACATCATCTTGTCGTCTTTTAGTCAAGACTCAAAACCCGAGTCTTTCAACTTTCTATCCGAGTTCTCGTTTCTCGGTCTACGCATGGGTTTAAATCCTTACCCATCAACCGGGTGTTTTACCGAAGTCGTTATTATTGCAACCCTTTCGGTATGCATTAAGACTTCGCTTCACTTTTATATTCCGACTTTGTCCTCAAGTTTGACGTTTTACAAAAACGGCCCGTTAAGAGACATATTCGCATTTTCCGGGTTCGAGTGTAAGTACACCCCCTCCCAATGCATATCTTAATCATTTTACATGTTTGCATTCTTTGGGTTCGAGTGTAAGTACACCCCTTCCCAATACATGTCTAAATTATTTTACATGTTTGCATTCCCCGGGTTCGAGTGTAAGTACACCCCCTCCCAATACATGCCTAAATTATTTTACATATTTGCATTCTTCGGGTTCGAGTGTAAGTACACCCCCTCCCAATACATGTCTAAATCATTTTACATGTTTGCATTCTTCGGGTTCGAGTGTAAGTACACCCCCTCCCAATACATGTCTAAATCATTTTACATCAATCTTTGTCCCTTCACTCAGGCACATTATCCTAATGTAATACGCTTCCGTCACCCGATTGTGCGTTTACATTATTATCAAATATTTTGCTCATTTGATTCTTTTGGGTACTTTTTAATTTGTCCCACTCACCCCCGTCCTTACTACATTGGATGTAAGCATGTCCATCATAAAAAGTTCATGGTACCATGTGCTCACCACTTACTTGGCCAGAGTAAGCGATCAATACCTGGTATACATGACCTTTTTTATAATTTTCACATTACACCCCATGTAAGTAATGCCTCTAATTGTTTCTCTTGGAAACAATATCCCGGATAGATTTTCTATTCGGGTTTTTCCAAGTTTTTAACCTACATATGCAACTTTCAATCTCTACGTATTTGTTGCATATTACAATTTGTGCAATTAAATTTGAAATGTGCACCTGGTAGTGCTTGCCCTAACGGGCTTCTCTTGCCATTAATCTTGTTTGCTATCGCCACGCGATTTAGGTCCTTGGTGAGCATGTTCTTTGGACCGTTCTTTTGTCAAATCCGCAATTTATTAAACTCTCTCTATCTTCATATGCGAGCGTCCTTCAACTAAAACATTTACAACAGTTAGTAATTTCGACATTAATGGATGCCCGTATTATAATACAAGGCTTTTCTACTATACGCATCAATGCGTGTAATTTCGTTGACTATATCTACTCTATATCGTTTTTTTATTGGTGTAACATGCATTACATGATGACCATATGTGTTGTTCTCAACACTTTAATCATACTAAACCCTCGATATACATGTACTTACCGGATTTGCGATCAAGCCTCGAACCGAACAAACTCTATTCTTTAACCATGAGTTCTGATTACCAACTTGTAACGACCGTCTTAATTAATCAAGATTTTAATAATAAGATACACATTTTAATGCTAAAATGTGTCTTCACAAAATCTTGTCATACTAACATTCCCATATGTTTACAACATTTCAAAAAGATATTTATAAATGTTTACATAATTCACTTTTAGCAAAACAACTCTAGATTTGACGCGGAAGCTTCATTTAACGTGTGTTCGGTTCTTGCTCGCCGCTTGATCTTCATCCGGGACTCTTGACATTCACTTATGATCAAAACCAACTTAGAAATCAGTTTTGATAGTTAAATAGCAAGTATAACAAGAAAATCGGGTCAAATAATCGAAATAAACAAAATAAAACAAAATTTTCAGCAATTAGGCCGTCGCCGCGCGCGACGACAGAAGGGCCTGGCCGTGGCGCGACGCCACGTTCTTGTTTCGACAGAATGTTGATGCTGGTGATGCATATTCCCAGCATAACCCGATTTCACGGAAACGAGCATAACTCTCTCGTTTTAAATTTGTTTTACCCGATTCTTTTTCCTACGCGTCCGTAATTTAATTCTCCATCTTATGGAGTTAAAATACAACATCCGGCATAATAAATTTTGAGACTTCTAAGCCTTCGACTCATTACCTTTTTACCAAATTTTAACCCGTTTATGCATTTATCAAACAAACATATTTGTTTGATCCTTATTTCACATGCACCTCTTCAATTCAATATTATCTACCATGTCAGGTTCTAATCACAGGTTTCTTACACAATTTTAAACCCGTTTTCGCTCGTATGCTTATTTTGACCCGTTAAGGGTATTTAAGTATATTTTAAACATGATTCGCTTTCATTTGTATCTAGCTTTATATTTCCGCATTTCTTACCAAGTAATCTTCCACCACAACTAGGTTTGAGGTGGATTCAATGTGGAGATATATATATTCCGAGTTTTATCCCTCGGACTATCATTTTACGGCAAAGACCCATATAGAGTCATTTGACCCAAAAATTCGCATATTTCACTTTTTATACATATTCCAACTATCTATTTGATCAAAAAACTCATTTCTAAACAACTTTTAAGGGTCGTTTGCTCAATTTCACTTATAAGGGCATTTTGGTCGCTTTTACCCCTCCTATTACGACGAAGGACCTTTAAAGCCATGTTCGACAAAAATCCCACTTTTAAAACTATAATCTTGTTTAGAAACCATTATATTTCTAAAACACCATAATCATAACTCAATTTATTCGGTTTACCTCAAAGACAACCGAATATCTATATTTTATCCTTGTCTAACTCTTATAGAACCTCAAGTTCTACATAATGAGTTGAATCATTATACAAATCTGGCTCGGATCAATATATTGACCCGTTTCGATACCTTGCCTTAGTGGCCGCTAAGTAATAGCGATGTAAACATCCATGTGCTATTTATTCCTAAATCACACAACTCGACAAACCATTAGTCAATTTATCAAAGGGGGATATTTTCACCTTTTGACCCGTTTGGTCTAAATGACCATGAATCTTTATGAGATGTTATTTATTACCATCTAATCTATATGACTCGCTCCGGTTTACACCGTATAGTCTCTTTTACTTATAAATCATTTATCGATTCTTTTGACCCATTATAACTTACGCTATAAAGTGTCTTTCACAACTAACGGTTATTATCAACAAGTGACCAAAATACCGTTTTACCCTTATTATTTGCAATGGTTTACCTTTTAAGGTAACCATTTAAAAACTCGTTATCTTTTAGTCATTTCATGACTAAGTAACCGCATTAGCTCCTTTTTAACCATTCCACATGGTTTATGACCATTGTCTTTTGTTCCGGACCGCACTTGTCGTATCGGAACATCATAATTTAAATAAGACTTATCATTCATAACCTATTAAATCATTTGGTATTAAATAATTAGAGTGTAAGCTTTACTTACCTTACATCCAAATTATGCTTTTCCGTCATTCATGCTTCGTTTGACCCGCTTCCTTCCCCAAGCTTTCACCTAGCTTGCCAAGCGTTAAACTATCATTGTAATTGTAAGATGGTTAGGTTAGTCATAATCATTTACGACTATTCCATCCTACGCTTCTTATGTTAAATTTATCATTCGATCATATACTTGGTCGGCTTGACTTTTTAAAGTAAATTGACTTATCAACTTATTCAATGCACATTTGGTTTATTGAATTTCACTTAGGCATTTTAACGAACACTTAACGGATATAATTTTTATATATTTAAAATCAAGTTCATAACTTGTTATTTTTTCCCAATATAAACATGCATTTCAATTCCGTTATGTCAAGCATGCATACTATTATCATAATCATCTTATAGAAATCAAGTAGCACCACTTTTGATAGTCATAATTCTTGTGTTCATCATATTTCTACAAAACCCATTTAACTTATAAATGGATTATCATGAACTTCATAATCTAAATACAAATTCAGCAAGTTATTGACTAGGGTTTACTCCTAGACATGTTTTCATTACTAATTTCATCTAAACATCAACTAATCAAGCTCAGATTTCGATTTCACAAATTATCAAGAATTTGAGACAAAACCAAATGATGAAATTTAGCATACCTTATGATCCCTTCACCGAGGTGATCACGAATTTGTGCCTGGATTTCGATTTGGGTTAGATTTACCCCTTCAATTTGCTGATTTTATGCTTGTTAGGGTTTGAGCTAGAGAGCTTCTTGGCTCCTGTGTTTATGTCGACCAGAACACACACTCAAGGTGTGTGTTTTGGTGTTGGGTTTTTATTTATTAAAAACTAGTTTCTAGTTTAACACTTTTAACCCCTCTACTTTTCCCAAGTTTTATTTAGGGTGTTTTAATCAAGTTTCCTCATTACTACAAGACTTGTAATTAACTAGGTTATTTATTTCCTAGTTATTTTTATCATGTTCATAACCCGTTTTATTTTTAAGTCCCGTTAACTCGGGCCTTTCGTAAATTTATTTTCTCAAAAGTCCTCGTATAACCTTTATTTAATATTAGGTTTAATTATTTAAATCCTAATATTTACCGGGTAAATTTTACCACTAACGGTACTTTACCCGTCTTTTAGTGTTAACGTGGTTTGATTACCAAACCCATTTTCGGGGTGTTACAGGGATCTTGTGACTCAAACCGAAATTCAGGAGCTTTTTCTTCAGTCTATGCACGACACCACCCGTCGCCTTCACAGCGCAACAAACTCGGGGGCGGGGCCGTGGCTCCTCTTCTCGTGGCCGTGGTTATTCAGCCGGTCGTGGTCATGGTTCCAATACTGGTCAAAGTCGTCGACCTCCACATTGCCAATTGTGTCGTACTAATGGCCATTATGCTAATGCTTGTCCACAACTTGCTACATTTGCGTCTAATGCCTCAACTGATGAATCTCTAGCAAAGGCTTTTCATGCTAGATGTCATGTGACTGAGGATTCTCCGGATTGGAGTGCGGACTCGGGATCCACCGACTATATGGTTCCACCCACTGATTCGGTCCAAAACTCGACCCCTTATTAAGGTATTCATCGTATCGTTTTTGGTAATGGTAAGACGTTGTCTATTTCTCATACAGGAACATCTACTATTGCTAACAATCTTAAGTTACGCAACGTTCTTGTTGTTCCTGGTCTCACCAAGAAACTCTTATCTATCAGTAGACTAACCAAAGATCATCCAATTGATGTCTTATTTTCCGATACTTATTTTCATATTCAGGATTGGCTAAGCAAGCAGGTTCTCGCTGAAGGATCATGTGTTGATGGATTATAAGTGCTTAAGAATTCTCCACAAACTTTTGTTGCCACCACAAGAAGTTCAAATAAAGCCTCCTACGAATTGTGGCATGCTCGCTTAGGACATGTTTCCTTTAATATTATTTCTCTTTTGAATAAGCTAGGGATTTTATCTGTTACTTCTTTGTTACCTAAACCAACTATATGTACTCCATGTCAACTTGCTAAAGGACAACGTTTATCTTTTGATTTGAATTTAAACCGTGCTTCTCATCCTTTGGATTTAATACATTGTGATTTATGGGGTTCTGCACCTGTTTGTTCTAAAGATGGGTTTCGTTATTATGTTGCTTTTATTGATGATTATTCCAGGTTTACATGGTTATATCCTCTAAAAACGAAAACGGGATTCTACACAGTTTTACCTGTGTTTCTTCGTCTTGTTCAAACCCAATGTTCACGAAAGGTGAAATTATTTCAAAGTGATGGTGGTACTGAGTTTGTAAATCATACAGTTCGAAAAATCTCTGAGGAGAATGGTACTTTTCACCATCTTTCATGTCCGTATACGCCTCAACAAAACGGACGTGCAGAACGGAAACATCGTCATATTGTTGAAACTTGTTTGGCTATGCTATTTAATGCACACATTCCTGCTACTTATTGGGTGGATACTTTTACCTCTGCAACATATATTATTAATCGTCTACCTACTCCTTTATTGGATGATAAGTCTCCTTATCAATTATTGTTTCATGACCATCCTCAATATTCTAATTTTCGAACTTATGGATGTCAAGTTTTTCCTTATCTTCGTGACTACATGAAGCACAAGCTTGAGCCGCGTAGTCTTGCTTGTGTATTTATTGGTTACAACACTCAACATAAAGGATATCGGTGTCTTGATCCATCTACTTCACGGGTTTTTATATCTCGCCATGCACGCTTCAACGAGTTTGTCTTTCCTTTCCAGGGAACCTTTAGCTCCACTGCCTTATCATCACTACCTCTTACAAGTTTTCTTGAAGAATCTTCTTACTTTGTTGATTCTTCTCCATCCGAGCATGTTCCTGAGGCTCCAAACTCGGACGTTGTGCCGATCTGCTGCATGCATGAGCGGCCTATGGCCCAACATCCGACTCCTCAAGCCTCGACCAAGCCCACTTCTGATACACATCAGCCATCTACGGCTCAGTCCCCTTCGGTCCACAATTCTTCGGATTCGGCCCAATCTTCTTCGGACTCGGCTTCCTCTCCCTCTTCGTCTGATCATGTTGCTGAGCCCAATAACTCGGCTCAATCATCAGCTGACCCAGCTCCTTCTTCACCGGTACCACCTGCTCCTACTACCGCTGATGCTGCTCCTCAGTCTTCTCATCCAATGCAAACCCACCGCTGAGCTGATTTGGCTTCTCTTACTACTCATGCTCTTCATGATGCTCTCTCTTCGGTAAAAGAAACGCGTGGTTTTAAATCTGATGCCAAAGATCCTAAGTGGATGGCAGCTATGCATGAAGAATTAGATGCTCTTCATAAGAATCGGACTTGGACTCTTGTGCCTCGCCCATCCTCTGCTAATGTTGTTGGTTCCAAATGGGTTTATCGTATTAAATATCATTCAGATGGCTCTATCGAAAGATATAAGGCATGCTTAGTGGCACAAGGTTATACTCAGATTCCTGGTTTGGATTATTCTCATACCTTCAGTCCTGTGGTTAAGGCGTCTACTGTTCGTATTGTTTTATCTCTGGCAGTTTTGAATTCTTGGAAACTGCATCAGTTGGATGTTAAAAACGCCTTCTTAAATGGTATGAGTGAGACTGTTTTTATGGAGCAACCACCAGGCTTCACTGATGAACGATTTCCCAATAATGTATGTCGCCTTTCTAAGGCCCTTTATGGTCCTAAAAAGGGTCCACGGGCTTGGTTTCAACGACTCAGCAGTTTCTTGATCTCCTATGGATTTATCTGTAGCAGGGCCGATACCTCATTGTTTGTTTTTAAGCGAGATTTGTGCCTTATGTACTTGCTTGTCTACGTTGATGATTTGATTCTTACAGGCAATAATGAAGCTGCTATTCATACGTTTATTTCTCGTCTCAATCATGAGTTTGCCATCAAAGATCTGGGTGACCTTAATTATTTTTTGGGCCTTGAGGTTGCGTATACTGACACTGTTTATTTCTCACTCAATCCAAATATGCACATGATATTCTCCAACGTGCTGCTCTTTTAGATGCCAAACCGGTTAGCACACCCCTGGCCTCTCATGAGTCGTTCACCACTGACGGGACACCATGCTCTGATTCTACTTCCTATCGATCCTTGGTTGGTGCCTTACAGTACTTGACGATCACTCGTCCTGACTTGTCTTATACTGTCAATCAAGTGTCTGAGTTCCTTCATGCTCCCACACTTGATTACTTTCAGGCTGTTAAACGCATCTTGCGTTATGTCAAAGGTACTCTTTCCTTTGGTCTTACCTACAGTCAGCTTCATACTACTTCTATTCTTGGTTATTCTGATGCTGATTGGGCTCGCTTCTTGGAAACCAGATGGTCTACTTATGGTTACTCTATTTTTCTTGGTGGTAATTTGGTGTCCTGGAGTGCAAAGAAACAGCCAACTGTCTCCCGTTCTAGTTGTGAATCAGAATATTGGGCCATGGCTAACACTGCTGCAGAAATTGTCTGGATTACTCATCTCCTGCAAGAGCTTCATGCCTTACCACCAGACAGACCCACGTTACTCTGTGATAACAAAAGTGCTTTATTTATGACTCAAAATCCGGTATCTCATAAGCGAGCAAAGCATATTGACTTAGACTACCACTTCATCAGGGAACTTGTTAACTCAGGGAAGCTCTACACTAAGTTTGTACCGACCAATCTTCAGGTGGCGGATTTTTAAATAAGAGTCTTCCGCGCCCTCTTTTTGAGAAGTTTCGTTCTATGTTACGTCTTGGGCCGCCACCTTTCCGATTGAAGGGGGTATTAGATAATTTGTTTAAATATTTTATGTATCTCTTATTTTTGTTAACTTCCATAATTATAGGGACCCATTATTGTAATGTTTATTATATATAAAGTTCCCTGCCCTCATTCAATTGATGATGTGAACCATAATACATCTTATACGTATTATATTTGACCACACTTGTTTCCGAACAAAATTTACATAAAAACGTACACCAACTGAAAACACATATAACAATAAGCACGAAAAACGTATTATATTTGATACGATAGAATTTACGTCAAAGCGTAAATCAACTTGAGTTCATACAAAAACCTATATATACAAAAATAAGTACTTAAAACTCGAGGAGGTAAAATGACACTTCATAAAGTTTTTAGAAAGGTAAGAGGGTCTAAGTGTAAAAATTGAAAGTAAAATGACTAAAGTAAAAAAGGGACAAAAAAGGTTACTGCAGTGCGATGTGATGGACGCTACACTAACCTCCAAGTTGTTCTTTAGTATTATTGATAATTCAACAATAAAATTAGGAGTATAATAATTTATTTGTTAGTAGAAAAAGACGAGCCGAAATCACAATAGTCGGGCCTTGGAAGCAAGTTGTAAGTATTCAAAATAAGCTAAGGGGCTATTTGTTTAGTTCGTAATAAGGCTCTTAATGGTTCAGACATCTTACTAGTTCAACACTTAATGATTCAGACTGTTTGTTTCACGAGCAGATGTCCGAATCATCCAGACATTAGCCTCTGAATGGTTAAGACCTCTTATCTGAATTGGTCAGACATTTGCATTTGAACGGTTAAGAATTATACTGGTTCTTAATGGTTAAAACTCTTATTGGTTTAGCACTTAACGGTTCAAATCTCTTACTGGTTCAGCACTTGCCCATTCAGAAGTTTCCAATCAGCCCCTAAGTCAACTTGGTATTAATTTGCATGACTCTATTTGATGTGGAGTTCGAGATGGGAATAATACACTTTCTGGTTGGACTTTTGGATTGGACATAGTGCAATGTACATTGCTTTCCCCTGTTTTTTTTTTGCATTAGAAAGGAATAAGTTGTGTAGAGTGACAGATCGAGTTTCATGAGAGGGAGGTGGGCTCAGTTTTATGTGGGACTGGGCCAGGCCTATGTTGAATGTGGGGGAGACTAAGGAAGCCCAAAATTTTACGATTATGTAGGGTAGATTTAATCCGAGAACCGGGCTGGATAATCGGGTTTGGAGACTGCATCCATCTTGAGCATTTTCCATTGCAAACCTTAAAAGCATAACCTCGTCTTTTAATAGATCTCCGTCGATTATTTGTTTTTATAGAATAACTGGATTCTAAAAAAATTTTGGGATCGTGGCGTGGAGGGCGATTAAAGAAATTTGGGGTTGGCTTCGGCCTTGTTGGTGTGAACTTATTTGTAAATTTGGTGCCTAGCGCCTTGCTAGGGTGAATAAAAGGCCGTTATTGAAAAAAGTTATGGGCTTTTTGAAGAATTTGATACAAAAGCTTTTACTTTCTGAGTTAGTCATTGGCCATTTGGCCCCAGATGTCCAATTTCAAATCGAATTAATTTACATTTTTGGTACTTGAAAGGCTAATAATTTGGATTTTCAACCATTTAACATACTTATTATGAAAGAGATTTAAGTAAAAAGAATATTAAGATAAAACCATCTAAAATCACATGTATAGTGATGTAATACACGATCTCATTGTCTTGTATTTACTTTAGTTCCCGTATCACGTTTTATGTCAATTAACATCCTACTAACGTATATGTAATTGCATTCTTTTATGCATTTACTTTTATGAGCCTTCATTCCTTATTGTTCCATGAAGCCTCACACTAGTGAGTTTGCGAAGGGTGTAAAACACCCTTAACTCACACTCACACTCACACACGCTCGTGCGTGGCTTAAGCACAACGTGACGCTTTAACGGCTCACTTTACATACTCGCATCACGACGAGCCGCCTTTGTATTTTTGAAGGTTGGCTCGAGTGGCTCAGCTCAATGATGTGTTGGTAACAACACTGTGTGATTGTATTAGTTTTGTATATGTTTTAGCTTGTTATCGAGTCGTTTTGTGTGTCTTTGATTGTACTTATGTTGTATAGTGTCTTGCAGGTTAAAAATGTGTTAAATGAGGAAAAACGAGCTTTAAAGAAAAGGGTTGAAGCACATGGTTGAACGAAGGACAAACAATAGAATTCAGGAAAAGTGGGTCACCCATGCCACGCGGGGAAGGAGACCAAAACCCATGCGACACGTGGGGGTGGGAAATGCCAAAATTACCCTTTATGCTTCTCCTGCGCATTGGGACAAACGAATGAAGACCCCCGCGACACGCGGGGGAGTGTAAAGTTCGGAAACAATAGATTTCGCCCTAATTAGGCTTGCGGATTAAGCTAACATCCCATACTTCGATTCCAGACGAAACTAAAGCTTACCATAGGCGATTTTCGAGTTCCAAAGCTGTTCTAAATCGATTCCTTCATGCAAAATCATTCTAAATTCAAGATTGAAGTTGTAATGACAACCATGAGCGGCTAAACCACTAGTGACTTCCCCCGGGTGAAAGATTGTTAGGTTTTTGCACGTTAGACTTTGTTTGATTGCTTTATAAATTGGTATACCTACTACTTGTGTTTGGATTAGTTAAACATTTATTTATATTTGAAATCTGTCTTTTTATCAAATGTATTTGCTATTTCTTGCATCATTAGCAGGTTGATAATTAGATGGGTAATTGGTATTTGTGAACGAACAATTAGATTATAGGATTATTATTTAAAACTGTCTTTTGTTCTTATTCTATTCAGAAATCCCAACACCATGTTAACTTTAAGGGTATTCACACTACTTGCATAAGTGTGTTTTTTATTTTATTTTTTATACATTAACCATACAAGAAATCGCATGCATTTGAGGGACACAATCAAAAACCAATTTCCCAGCTTGCCATACTTGATTAACAATAGACCCGCTTGCAAACGGGCTCCCAATATCATAATTGGTGATTTCGTTGTTTAAAAACTCAGCTGAAAGGCCTAAACCGGAAAGTTAAGATTTGTAGGCAGCATCGACGGGCTGTAACTTGTTATCATTGTTGGATATGCTGTCACACTTCCATTATTGTTGAAAAAAGCAACCAATGCTTTGACCCAACTATAACTATCTGGTTCGGGTTGATGGCCCATACAACCCAACCACCGGCCCCTTGTTAGGGCCGATATGCAATATTGGCTACACCCATGGTTGAGTTGTAAATAAAATGTAGCTGTGCTAATAAATGGGGAAGATCTTTACAAGAAGTGTGATCTGAGCAACTTAGAGCATATGATATATCAAAATGAGAGAAGAAAATATGGAATTAGAACAAGGGCATAGATTATAGTTATGGCCATTCATAGAACAACAACAACAACAACAACAACAATAATAATAATAATATTGAGTTAAATGCCTATATATGATAATAAAAATACTAAAATAATGTAGGACTATCATGAAACTGTTACTTATTGTACCAACCAGTATAGCAGGGTATCATGTGTGATGAACCAACTAGATGGTTTAAATGTTTGAATTTATTTAGAAAAAGGACATTAAGAATACGTTGGTTGATTTTTTTTTTACATAAAAGCACATTCATACACTCTTTTAACGGTTCAGGTTTTTGGTTTCTTGGATTTCTAAGGATATAGATTTTTGGTGGTCAGATCTATGCGTTAGCATGGTTGAGTTCGGTTATTGGGAAAATCAGAAAGGAATAATCACCAAAATAAGGCAATTTGACCCATTTTTTTTTTTACCAAAATAGGTGTGGCCTTTTTGCACTTCAAAACTAGGCATATTATTAATAAAATCCAACGACAAAATGTCACATACGCAGAACCAACTATGTAACACCTCGTAAATTTATGTCTAATAATGTATCGACACGTGTCATGAGCTTTAAACGTGTAAAAGATCACTTATGAAGGACTAAAGTTGACAAACAAAGAAAGTATGTCAAAATAAAGGTTCAAAGTGTCAACAATGGATAAATATACCTTACAATAACCCTAAACGATGTTTATACTCTTAAACGGATGAATCATGGATCATACGAAGCTAATTGTGAGAGAAAGTGGGAAATTACAAACTACAGGGGTTAAATGTGTCAACATGTTTAAAGTATACCTCAGAGTGACCTTTTAGCAAACCCGAAGCTTTGTAATGATTAAATATACTCACTAGAATAAGTGGTAAAAATTTCACAAGGTTTCGATAAAGTATGAGAAAGTTATGACAACATTCGTATACGAGGGGTTAAAAGCGTCAACGTTGAAATCTAAGGCCTTACGGGTGATCACAAAGTTAACCGAAGACTTAACGATGTTTGTATATGTCTTGGAGCCCTTAAAAGTAAGGTTAGAGGGCCAAAAGTGCCAGAAAAATGCTTAAAACCACGTTTGAAAGGACCAGGGGCTGAATTGTAAATAGCTGAAACTTGTTTGGCTGGTTCTGGAAGGCCAGGCGGCCCGCGTAAGACTACCTAAAGGTCTACGCGGCCCGTGTGAGTGTGCCAGCATCAAAAAATTCGCACAGGTGTCTGTCCAGGCCTGTTAACCGACTTTGAATGCTTGTTTTGCATACCAGGGGCTGCCCCAATGGTATATCATGCATAGGGGCACTTGTCTTGATCTGGAAACATCGTTAGACTACCTTGGCATGATCCTATGTGATTTAAATTGCTATATAAGAACCCACTTGGTTGCAACACTTCACACTTCATTTGCAAACCTTCACAACTTCACTTCTGGAGCTCTCTGGTCAGCAACCAAGTTTTCTTAGGCTTCCTAGTCGAGCATAGGACCCTTGTAAGTGTCCTTAACTTTCTTTAATTCAGTTTAGCTTTGTTAATTAGCTTAAAGTTAAACCGTCGTAATTAGAGT
>JARYGA010051658.1:0-88172 GCA_030545235.1 Helianthus tuberosus | reverse complement strand
ATGGATATCACTTCGAAGTCCACTGTGCTCGTTGGTTTCAGTGGAGAAGCTAGGAATACCGTAGGGGAGATAAAGTTACCAGTATATGTTGAAGGGGTCAACTCAATACAACGCTTCTGTGTAATGGACTCCTTATCCTGCTATAACATCATACTGGGAACACCATGGATTCACGATATGAAGGCTGTGCCATCAACATATCACCAATGCATCAAGATCCCTACCCCTTGGGGGGTTGTCAAGGTGGAAAGTGATCAACAGGAAGCGAAAGAATGCTACTCATCCTCGATGAAATCCTCAACTAAGCCCAGTACAGCATAGGAATTAAAGACGCTGGCCCAGGATATCGTGGAGGATTCGGAGCAGGATGTGAAGAAAATTATCCTGGATCAGGATAATCCTGATATCTCGGTGCTCGTAGGAACCAATATCCCTCAGGATATTGAAGAACAGTTAACTAACTTTTTGAAATGCAGGATGTCAACATTTGCATGGAAGCATGAGGATATGACAGGCATATCCAAAGACATTATCACTCACAAGCTTTGAATTGACAAATCATTCAAGCCTGTTCAGCAAAAAAGAAGAAAATTCGCTCCTGAGAGGAATGCGATTATCCAAGAGGAAGTTGAAAGACTGTTGAAGTCCAGGATGATCAGAGAAGTCAAGTTTCCAAAGTGGCTAGCAAACGTAGTTGTGGTACAGAAGAAAAACGGGAAATGGAGAGTCTGTGTAGATTACACGGACTTGAACAAGGCTTGTCCTAAAGATCCATTTCCTCTCCCTTATATCGATGCAATGGTAGATGCTACTGCTGGACATGAAATGTTAACATTCATGGACGCATCCTCAGGGTTTCAGCAGATTCAAATGGAGCCTTCGGATCAGGAGGATACTGCTTTCATGACACCAACAGGTATATATTGCTATACTGCTATGCCTTTCGGTTTGAAAAATGCAGGTGCAACATACCAGAGATTGGTAAACATGATGTTCAAAGACAAGCTGGGGGACACCATGGAGGTATATATTGACGATATGGTGGTAAAATCTAAAAGAGCTGAGGATCACCTCCAGGATATCAAGGGAGCATTTGATATCCTGGATCAATACAACATGAAGCTGAATCCTGCTAAGTGCCATTTCGGAGTGGGGGCAGGAAAGTTTCTTGGATATATGGTGACGAAAAGGGGGATAGGGGTAAGCCCGGAGCAGATTAAAGCTATCCTGGATATAAAATCACCCTCGAATATGAAGGACGTACAATGGTTAACAGGCCGAGTAGCAGCTTTGAATAGATTTATTTCAAGATCCTCGGAAAAATGCAAGGAATTCTACGATATCCTCAAGAAGAATAAGAAATTTGAATGGGGAGCAAAGCATGAAGAAGCCTTGCAGGATTTGAAGCGGTATCTTTCAACTGCACCTCTATTGATGAAGCCTGAAAATGGTGAACCACTATCCCTATACCTCGCTGTATCAGGGAATGCTGTAAGTGTCGTTCTTATAAAAGACCATGAAGGTCAGCAATATCCTGTATATTATGTTAGTAAAAGTTTGTTAGATGCTGAAACTAGATATTCTCATTTAGAGAAATTGATATTAGCTCTAGTCATGGCATCGACAAAGCTTAGACATTATTTTGAGACACATAGGATCCATGTTAAAACAAATTATCCTGTCAAAAATGTGCTTAGGAAACTAGAGATGTCAGGCAGGATGGCCAAGTGGTCAGTAAAGTTAAGTTCTTATGATTTAGTATATGAACCTAGAAATGCCATAAAGTCTCAGGCTTTAGCTGACTTTGTGGCTGATTTCAGTAGTGATATTCAGGATGAGGTAGACCTAAAAGTTCAACAGTTAGGAGAATCTTCAGGATCCTGGACATTATATACTGATGGTGCATCCAATATAAGAGGTGTAGGTTTAGGTATACTACTAAAATCGCCACAGGGGGACATATTACCCCAGGCTATTAGGTGTGAATTTCCTGCTACTAATAATGAGGCAGAATATGAAGCTTTAATTGCAGGATTAGAATTGGCTAAGAATATGAGTATCAAGAATTTGCAAGTATATGTTGACTCCTTGTTAATTACTAACCATTTTAATGGATCCTATGCAGTTAAGGGTGAGAGATTAATCGAATATCTCGATATTCTCAAAAAATTAGCAGGATATTTCGATGTGTTTACACTTGAACAGGTACCAAGGGAGGATAATGCTGAAGCGGATGCCTTAGAAAATTTGGGATCATCGATCAGGATACCTGAAGGGACCCAAATACCAATATTACATGTCTTATATTGTAACACCCCAACCCGGAAGGGCTGACGTGTCACAATAACGGTAGTATCATAAACAAAAGTCATAATTACATTTATTTATTTGCCAAGGATACAACCACATAACAACTAAACTTAAGGTTAATATACAAGCGGAGACATTCAACTTCATTAACTAACATCTTCAGATTTATTTCTAGGCTTTATTCTTCTCTCTTTTCCCCGCCCAAAGTAACATGAGGACCTGTATATACAAAAAGTTTTACGGAATGAGCCGAATGCTCAGTACGGAATAATAGGCTCAAATAACAAGTAACGCTTTATAGAAATGTTATCCGAATGGAACTTATTTCGAAAATGATACGCTGCAAGAATCATAATTTCATAATCATATCTTACGGATGTACCCATGAGCAAACTTAAAACGTGACAATACACAGGTAGCTACTCCTGCATAATTATCACATGAGATGGCCAGTTGGCATACCCGTTATCCACCTCCTTAACTTAAATCCTAGGATCGATCCATACGCCTCCTAATAGCCTTATGTACCACACTTGTACTTAAGAGACGCCGTGAACTGATCTCTCCGTCACGGGTGGAGCACATGATGTCGATGCCGCAACAACATGCTCGTGGGACACTCCACGAGAAGCGATACTCAGGGTAACAGAGTACAAATAGTCTTATTTACATAACTTATCAAAATATTTTTCATAACAAAACGTAACATATATTGGAACAAGCGATAATGAGTACAACTTAACAGAAAACTATCGCATGACATGGAAGCTAAATCCAAAGTTATGATTAGAATAGGAATTCAACGGACTGTCAAATGAATCGATATTCAAAGATGTGAGGAGTGTACGAATTTAATGGGTTTATAACAATTTGAATATGAAGCAATAAGGAGTGAGGTAAGGATCCGTACCTTAAAAATTCCAAAGTGGTGCTACCTTGTAATAATATTTCAGATTTATACGGGCAGAGTTTAGACTACTGATTAGTCTTTTAACCTAATTTAAATAATATGCACACAACTAGGTTAGTAACTTAATACATCATTTACGATAACTCACGAGATTAAAATCCTCACAACGAATGACAAAGTGCGATACTTAAACATCCATCGGATTCATAATTAATGACAAAGTGAAATCACTTAAACATCCATCGGAATGACAAAGTGAAATTACTTAAACATCCATCGGAATCACGACTAATGACAAAGCATAACCCAAATTTGAGCAGCACTTAAACATCCATTGGATTGATTTCAATCAATCGGACATTGAATCGTAGTAGCGATCGAGTTATTACCCTGTTCTGCAGCACCTCGCTATACTAATTAGTGATTCGTGTGTGTTTTGAGAGTATATGGACGATATCTCAGCGTGTATTTTGAGTTTCTTCGTCATTTTTGTGCCCAGAATCAAGTCCCACAGCCTACTATTTATAGCTGAAAAATGGTCCCTGTCGCGTGGCGCGACAGGTTTCCTTGTTCCTTTCGCGTGGCGCGAGGGGTAACATTTTAGGGTAGGGTAGGTACGTGTCCAGGTAGCTTAGCTGAGTTGGTCTCCCGTTAAAATTTACAATACACGTAAAACTGTTAAGATAATACCAACTAGGGTTTACCCCCCCTGAGTTTTAGGGGCCCTGATCTTGATTCTGAAAATTCTAAAAATTTTAGGGTTTGTGCAGAATCACTTGGGTGTCTTAATTAGGGTTTCCTATTGGTTAATTAAAGTAATAATAATAGTTTTGGTTGATATACAGAAGGATGGATCATAAGATAAATGTTTAGTTTATTCTAAATTATTATTATTCTTTTATTTCTAGAATAATGATTTTAAATTTAGGGTTATTACATATATCCTGCAACGAATCCTCAGGATAAAGAAGTAGCGGGTATTCGGGATCCTGGAGCGGAGTATCCTGAACAGGATCCTAAATCCTGGACGGCTCCAATTGTGCGATATCTCAAAGAAGGACACATCCCCGGAAATGAAAATCCTAAGGCATTTAGGATGAAGGTATCACGATTCACTATTATAAATAATGTTTTATACAAGAAATCTCTTGCAGGACCGTATTTGAGGTGCTTGGAGGATCCTGAAGCCAAAGAAGTACTTCAGGATATACATGAAGGGGATTGTGGTAACCATACTGGGGGCAGGTCATTATTCTCAAAAGTATTAAGGACAGGATATTATTGGCCAACAATGAGAAAAGATGCCGCAGAATATGCTCGAAGATGTGACGCATGTCAAAGACATAGTAACATATTACATCAGCCTGCTGAACCGCTGTATCCTATTGTTTCCCCTTGGCCGTTTATGAAGTGGGGTATGGATATAGTGGGAAAGCTTCCAAAAGCTCCGGGAGGAAAGGTTTTCATGTTGGCAATGACGGATTATTTCTCCAAGTGGGTTGAAGCAGAAGCATTTGTTCAAGTTAGGGATCAAGAAGTAGTATCCTTCATAAAGAGAAATATCCTGACCAGATTTGGAGTACCAGCCGAGATAATCTGTGACAATGGTTCTCAATTTATAAGCACAAGGACTACTGACTTTTGCAAAAGTTGGGGAATCAAAATGATAACATCTACTCCAGTACATCCTCAAGCGAATGGACAAGCAGAATCCTCAAACAAGATAATTGTCAATAACTTAAAGAAGAGGCTTGGAACCAAAAAAGGAAGATGGGCAGAAGAATTACCCTTTGTTTTGTGGGCTGATAGGACAACGGTAAAGAACGCAACAGGCCAAACCCCATTTTCCTTGGTATTTGGAGTAGAAGCAATGATTCCAACGGAAATGACAATACCTACTGCAAGATCTACCCTAAGTGATCCTGAACAGAATCCTGAAGCCTTGAGTCAAGATTTGGATACTATAGATGAAAAAAAAGATGCAGCAAGGCTAAGGATGGCAGCATATCAACAAAGAATTTCCAGAGCATATAACAAGAATATCAGGACCAGAAGATTTAAGGTTGGAGATTGGGTGTTAAGAAAGGCTTTTCAGAATACTACTAATCCTGCCGATGGCAAGTTAGCTCCAAAATGGGAAGGACCATATGAAGTTGAATCAGAAGCAGGGAAAGGAGCATATAGACTCAAGAATATGGAAGGGGATATGCTACCGAGATCTTGGAATGCTATACACCTTAAGCTTTATTTCAAGTGAGTTTAGAATTTAATTTCTAACTCAGGATGGTATGATTTCTATCTATTTTAAATATGTTTGGTTTAATTTGTTCTTTGAAACCCAATACTAACTTAAGCATCGGAGGGGTGTTAGCCAAGCTAACACCCACCTTAGTTTAAGGATGTTTTGCAGTATATGCTCCAGGATGTAGCTCCAGGATGTTCACTCAAGATACTTCGGAAGATTAGAGGATTGGCCCCCTCTCTCACGTATAAGGGATCCTGATCCCTTCACAGGTTTAAAGGTATTCACCTTTCTTCCGAATTGAATTTAAACACCCTGCCTGGAGCGCAAGTTATTCAGGAATAGTTCAAGGTGGCGGGACCAGTCCATGTAAAAGTGGCTGACAATTTCGTTACTGTTGGCTATATCCTGAATCCTAAAGGTATATGAGGATTGATCACCCTCTCTCACAAAAGGGTATTTTCATACTCTCTAAGGTTTAAAGGTTTTCACCTTTCTAAGTCTTGGAGTTTATACACTCCCGCCTGTAGCGCACGAAAATTTGGGATTTTCCCCAGAATATAAGGAATTTATCTCCAAGACATTTTTGGGTTTTACCCTCGTGACATGAAAAGTTGCCTATGCAATGGAAACTGATATCCAGAAGATTTCTAAGTATTTGAAGACATTGTATACAGGGGACATTCCTACCAAGGCAATGATGTGAAGCTCAAAGGATAACATTCGGAACTAATGCACTAAGTGTCTCAGACAGGGGACATCTTCATTGGAAGAGTTGCAAAGGGATTGAAGTTTGGTAATAGGTTTATACCCTATTCCTGGTATGATCTTTCCTTTGTAAACATCATTTTTAATAATACGATGTTTGGTAAAAGGTTAAATATCCTGATATATTCTCAAAATATGTTTTCAAAATACCTCTCAGAATATTTGATTAAAATATTTAAAGTTAATACTAGTTTGAAACGTTGACCATTTAGGTATTGTCAGAACAGGTTTTGGTAAGATAGATTGTTTGTCACTCTTTAAAGAACTTTCTACAAAGTTGAACGAATGTTTGGAAGTCCTCTCCAATAAAAAGTTTTTATAACATATTACTGAGCATATTGATCAGGATATTTTTGAAAATTAGTTGTACTAAATTTTGCAAAGCTAAGATCTATGCTAAGAAAGACGGAAGATAATAGCAAGAAATATGAAAAATAAAATTACTTGAAACAATCAGTACTAGTTGATAACCGAAGGTTTCATCCTTAAACCCAGGACCCATCCACCTTCGGATATCAAATTGTTTTGATGTAGAAATAAAAATTGTTCATAGGACATAAAATTGTTCAAACGATTTAAAGGAAATAAGCTCTAGGGGGTAGTGCCTTCTTCGTCCATAGTGATTTCAGCAGCATCCGTCTTGGGATCCGCCTCAGCATCCTTCTCAGCATCGGTTGCTTTTTCAACTGCTTTGGAAGATTCTTCGACAGCTGATTTGGAAGAGGTGCCGCCGAGGTTATTTAGCTTGGTCTCCCAAGCACCAACATCCTAAAAAGGGCATTCAAAACCTAATGTTTTGGCTTCATGGGCCATCTTCAACCTGGCTTGGAGGAGAGAAATGACGACGGAACTTTTGAGGCTTTCTCGGTAGTTGACCATATCCCGTTCATGTTGCACATGGGCAGCTTCAGGATCGGCCTGGGCTTGAAGAGTAGCTTTGTTGAGAGCAGTTTGGTGTTCCCGGATCATAGCTTTGAATTTCTCCTCGTAATGACGAGATTTGGCGGCTGCGATCATGCCTTGGTCGGAGATTGTGATTTCTGCTTCCTTTAGCTTAGATTCAAGCGTCTTGTTAAGCTTGCAGGATTCTTGATATAGGTGAACCAGACACTCAAGACCCTACGAAGGTAAGAGGACAGGTAATAATATTGATAAATCTTTGTAAATGATGTAAATCGCAGGATATGATATGAGAATACTAACCTGGTTAAGAAAAGAAGTCATAAACCCGCTAGCCTCAATGAACCCATGCTTCTCATAAGGAAATGTGTCAGAAGTGACAGGGGAATCAGGCTCCTTCCTTTTGCGGGAACTAGAACTCCGGGGCTTGGTAGCCGGTGAAGGTTTGGGAATAATGATAGCTTTGGAACTGCTGGGTCTGGATGAGGCTGTGGCCTTGGGACTAGGTTCCTTCTTGACCTGAATCTGATCAGAAAAACTGTCCAATTCGTTGAGGTCAAAGACTTCAGGGATCTTGGCCGGCGCTGCATAAAGGGAAAAGTTTCACATCATTATTATTCTTTATTTTATTATACTGTTTTGACTAATCCTTACCAGACATTTCAGATGACGAGTATTGACTGGAACTCGGAACGTGTGTGGTGAAAGTCCTGTCTATTGCAGGTAATCGGTAAACAGTGTTGATTCTTTCTTATGATTCAGTGGTAGGGGGAGCTACTTCCATGAAGTTCACTGCATAAGGATCAAAAAGAGGAATATTAGTAGGAGATAAAAACCAAACGGTCCATGAGAATATTTATGACCCTGCCGGTGGTTAACCACTCCACCGGAAGGTTGGCACCCTCAGCAATGGAGTCTCATTTGACAAAGAAAAACTTGCGTTGCCATCCGTCTTCGTTTTTGGTGGCTTTAAGAATAAGGGGTTTGCTAGAGGTCGAGAAAAGCAAGAACCGGCTAGAGCCGTGGGATCGGAGGCGATACGCAATAGGCAAATCCTCGATGCAGAGATCGGGGCAATGAAGGTTTTTGATTTGGTTAAGTACAATTAATACTCTCCAAACCATGGGCATGGTTTGAGCAAAAGAGATGCCGGTGGTTCGAAAGAATTGCATCATGAATTCGGGAAAAGGGTATCGAAGACCTAGCGAAAAAGGGTATGCTGGAAAGCAAACCCAATCAGTGGAAGAAACATCCGATCGAATTGACCGATCGAATGGTCTAAAGACCGTATTATCTGGGAAGGCGCCGGAAGCTCTCAAAGCCGCAATGTCTGCGTTGTCGAAAGCACAGATCTCCTTTTCGGGATTTTTGAGGAGATTTTGCTGGGAGAAGGTCTCGGCATCCATTACGAGTAAGGCGATGAAAGTTGATAGAAAGTAAATGAGAAATGGAGAATTACCTGAAGGCTCTGTTGAAGATATCTGCTTTTCAAACAAGAAGAGAGAAGATATAGGGGCATTATGAATCTCCATTGAGCAAAAAGCGTGTTGGAGGTTACGATGTGATCTTGGCCGTCGCTTCATTTTAAATGCCTTGAATTATGGGATAAGACTTTTAAAATATATCCGTTGGATTGGTATACCAACCGATATATTTGGGGACAATTGTTATGGGTCATTTTCTGAGTATACATATCCTGACTAATATCCCGCTTCCAATTGGTTATTTGTGACCAGGATACTGGACGGGGATATTGCTAACATCCAGGGCGATATCCTAAGGTTGAGTGAATTAAACACGTGCAGGTTAATGGCTGTAAGTTACTAACGGTCATCAGGACTTCTTCTCCTCAAGACTCGGGCGTATTTGTTATGAGGAAGCCGTTGAACCCGAAAGACTTGGTCCTCAACGTTCGAGTGGGAATATTCGCTGGATCCCGGAAGTTTAGGATAGTTTGTTACATTATCTTTACTATAAATAGATGAGGGCGGATCAGTTTAAGGCACGCAATTTCACACTTACACTCTCGAACACTTCCTCTCTAGTTCATTTCAAACACTACACACAACACTTGTACTCAAATTACATTGTAACACATAGTTGATCAGCACCACATCCTGCACTGTATCCTGATATTTGAAGCAATAGAAGAACGAGGCAGCTGCGATTGTCAGCTCCCGAGGTTTTATGCTGGCGATCTAGATTGATCAAGGGCTTTCCTCGTACATCACGTGTCAACCTTTACTTTTTTTATCATTGTTTGATCATAGACACAACTTTATATCCTGAGCTGTATCCTGAAACTGTTTTTATATCAAATATTGTTAACACATTTTTCATACATATTTCTAGCACACTACCTCACTTAACTAATTTGATCACTAAATTGCTTAGGTAATTTTTGACCAAAACAGTTACTAAGTTACCCAAAACCAGAAAAGGTAATGATGCGATTTGGGTAATTGTGGATCGATTAACCAAATCAGCTCACTTTCTACCGATGAAAGAAACCTTTAACTTGGAAAGGTTGGCAAAGTTGTATGTAGATGAAGTAGTATCCTTACATGGAGTTCCACTCTCTATTGTATCAGATAGGGATAGTCATTTCACTTCCCATTTCTGGACTAGTTTCCAGCAAGCAATGGGAACTCGATTAAATTTAAGCACGGAATATCATCCTCAGACAGACGGACAAAGTGAACGGACAATCCAAACTCTGGAAGATATGGTTAGGTCATGTGTGATAGATTTTGGTGGAAATTGGGACGACCACTTACCTTTGATTGAATTCTCCTATAACAATAGTTATCATTCAAGCATTGAAACTGCCCCATTCGAAGCACTGTACGGACGAAAGTGCAGAACTCCAGTTTGTTGGGCAAAAATAGGAGAGAGTCAATTATCAGGTCCTAAAATAGTACAGCAGACGACTGACAAGATTACTCAAATCAAAGAAAGACTGAAGACGGCTCGAGATCGCCAGAAGAGTTATGCAGACAATAGACGAAAGCCGTTGGAATTCCAAGTATGAGACAAGGTACTATTAAAATTTTCTCCTTGGAAAGGAGTAGTTCGGTTCGGAAAGAAAGGAAAACTAAGTCCACGATACATAGGGCCATTTCCAGTAATCCAACGTATAGGACCAGTTGCCTATCGTTTACAACTACCAGAAGAGTTAGCTGGAGTACATGATGTATTTCATGTATCCAATCTCAAGAAATGTCTATCTGACGAATCCCTGATAGTACCTCTTCAAGATGTAGAGGTAAATGAAAGGTTAAAATTTGTTGAGAAGCCATTGCAAATAGAAGACAGAAAAGTCAAGTTTCTCAAACACAAACGATTAGTGCTGGTCAATGTCAAGTGGGATTCGAAACGAGGACCCGAATACACTTGGGAGCTGGAATCAGAGATGAAGCGAAAATACCCCTACTTGTTCCAGTAAATCTCGAGGACGAGATTTTTATTAAGGTGGGGAGGATGTAACAACTCTAAACAAAAAGTCCTATTTATTATTATTACTTACCCAATAGGAAACCCTAATTGAGACCCCCAAGTGATTCTGCGTAAACCCTAAAATTTTCAGAATAATCGGAATCAGGATCAGGGCCCCTAAGACTCAGGGGGGGGTAAACCCTAGTTGGTAATATCCAAACAGTTTAACGTGTAAATTGAAATTGCATGCGAGACCAACTCAGCTGAGCTACCTGGACACGAAGCTACCCTAGGGTAGATTAGGGTCTCTCGCGCCACGCCACGCGCACAAGAGGATCTCTCGCGTGGCGCGTGGGGGACAAATTTTAGGTATAAATACAGGGCTTGGGACTTGACATTCTGCGTTAGTTCGACGTAGAAATTCAATACGTACGTTGAGATATAGTAGAAACAGTCTCAAAACACACACAATTCACGAAGTGCTGCCGTAAAACAGGGTAATAACTCAATCGTTGCTATGATTCAATGTTCGATTGATTAAACTATCCAATGGATGTTTAAGTACTGCCCACATTATGGTTTATGCTTTGTCATTCGTCGTTAATTCGATGGATGTTTAAGTATCGCACTTTGTCATTCGATGTAAGGGTTTAATCTCGTGAGTTATCGTAAATGCTGTATTAGTTACTAACCTAGTTTGTGTGCATTGTTATTTAAACTAGGTTATCAAGGCTAACCAGTAGGCTAAGCTCTGTTCATATTAAATCTGCAATGTGAGTCATTCTCTTTTTATCAAATTACTTTCAAAATCATGTTTATTTTCAAGGTTATAATTACAGGGATTAAGTCTTTGTAGTCACCAAATTACAGCCGGTATGTGGGGTTTTGTATACATTACTTATTTCCCGTCACCATTGGACAACGAGTTAGCCAATAAGTGATCTGACCATAGTCACAGAAACGAGTCGAGTGACAAATACCGTGGGTAGTTGGTTGATATCAGGAAACATTGTAATCGCTCTTAATACTGTAAATTATAACAAACGTGTCGTTTTGTTTAAAAAGAATGATTCACCAGTATTTCCCGCTGACAAAACCTTTTTCAAACATGTTTCAGGTGATCTGTTATGATCCAGGAAAAAGTGCCGTGAAGCACTACAAGCTTAAGGAAGTGGCTCAATATAAAATAAAGAAACATGTTTTGTAAAATAAAGATTTCTCGGTGAAATCATATGATTGTAAATTATCGGGGTTTTATCCCGAGTTGTGAAATAAAATAAATCGGGAAATTTCAGTTTTAAAAAGATCCTGAAGAAAACTTCCGCTGTTAATTCAATTAAATAAATACCACGGGATTTTCTGCCCCGCGGCTCCTGAAACGGGTCAAACCGGGTCGGGGGTCGTGACAGGTAAGTATGAATTGAAACTGTTATTGTCATATATCTTATATTTAGGTAGAGATTGTGCAGGTAACAGGAATCCCCATGGCAAAGAAATTGTCAAAGTTTGAATCAGAATTCAAGTCCCAGCTTATCGAGAGAGGGAGTCTGCGAAAGGGGGAATCAGAATTCTGGATCAGCATTCAAAGGGGAGATTGAAGATAAAAGATTGAAGATAAAAGTTTGAAGATAAAGATTGAAGGAAGCTTTTACAATGTCAAGACAATTTGGATAAAGACAAAGACTAAAGACTCGATGCCGAAGACTTCGTCAACATCCAGGGGAGTCTGTTGGTGCATCTAGTGTCTGTTAACTTCGTCTTAATCGAGTCTTATGTCTAGATAGGATAAACGAGTGCACAACAGGGATCAAATTAGGGTTTTTTTGTTGTTAAGTAAGTAATTTCATTTGAAGGTGACAGGGTCAAGTTCAAACGAAATTAACTAAAGTGATTTCGTTTGAAGTGAGCCATGTCACTTTCAAACGAAATTAGAACATCTATATATAGGGGTTGTGCATGTTCATTTTCATACGGAATTAAGTGTGTGAGAGCTGAGGTGCTGCCAAATTTTTGTCAGAATTGATTGTAAAAGCTAAGGAAATCAATAATAGAGAAAGATTAGAAAGGAACAAGCTGTGTTGACGTCATTTACATTTATTCCGCCTTTGTATTTGATGATGAACTACTCAGATTGACTCGTTAGGGTCACACGACGATCCAACACATTCAATGCATTGTTACCAGCTTTGACATCTTCAATCTGATTCTGTATAGCTATTATTTCATTCTTAAGCACTACATTTTCAGCTTCAACACTTATCAGCTTCTCTTTGGTAGCTTTGAGTTCTGCATCTGTATCTGGTTTTGCCTTCTCTAACATAGAAACTCTTTTGAGTATACCATCAACTCTTTCATCACCGAAGAATCCGACATCTTCCAAACTTGTTGGACCTGGACCAAGATTAGAAGGCATCTCCGGAAAACTTTGACCTGAACTTTGAGGAATCGGAGTTGTAGCTTTCTTTGTAGTAGAACCAGGCTCTTCAACAATCTTTGGCGGTTATTATGGAGTTGATACATTAACTTCTGGAATTGATTCATTAGTAGGTGACGCTAGAGGTGTAGCCATTCTAAACTCACTTTGTACAGGAATCTCTACTTCAATATTTTCTGTCACTTCAACCTCAGGAATCTGTTCAGGAATAGAAGTTGTGACTTTTCTGGCTTTTTGTCTCCTCGAAACTTCACATGTTGGCTGAGCTTTAAGCTTCTTTAAACCTTTAGTCTTCTTTAACTTTTCTTTCTCAGCAGCTAAAGGCTCGTAAGTAGCATCTTCTTCATCAGAACCTTTCTTTTTTCTTGCATGACCTTTCATTCTGAATTTGCTGCTAACATATGATGTTAGTGCCATCTTTGTAACCTCTATGACACTTTCAGTTTCACTTGAATCCATATGCACCTCACCTTCAACCAGAGTTTCTTTCATAGCTTCAATGTTTTTGTCTCTTTTCACACCACCTGCTGCAGCTTCAACATTCTGAGTAGCTTTCGCAGTATCTTGATCAGCTACAATATTCATGACTTCATCAACTGTTATTTCATCTGCAATTGCATCACCTGCAACAGTAACATCAATGTTTTCAGGAGGAACAACATCTGGTTCATCAACCAGATGTGGTGGTGATTTCTTCTTCTTTGGTGCAGCTTTAGGTGTTACAGCTTTTGGTGTTCGTGGAGTTGGAGTTTTCTTTCTCTGCTTCTCGTCTTTATTCACCCACCACCTAGCTAGTCTTCTTAGGTACAAACTTCTCCATCTTCTTTGTTTCATCATCAAAATCACTATTATCATGCCTCCATTTGTCATCTTTTGGGGCCTGATAATCCGCTTTCTCTATTGTAGCAAACTTCTTTCTAAACTTTGGTTATTTGCCCTTTTCAACTCCTCTATACACATCTAACCTCTTCAAGGTTTCGTTGTCCATATGATCTAACTTCAGCTCATCACTATCAACCTTTGGTAAGTTTGGAATTTGATCATCTAATAACATCTGCACAAACCTTGGATATTGCAAGAAACGTTCACCTTTGATGTTATCCAACATGTGATTGAAGATCACTTGTGATATGTTGTACGGTCTATTCAGAATCAAACAAGTGATTATGTTAATGATATAATTTGCATATTCGTCATAAGCACCCTTCATGTGGCCTAACATGTGTATCACTGAATGAATAAGAAACTTATAAGGCTTCGACAACTTCGACTTTGTGTGTGTTGAATCATTAACAAACCCAGTGTAGCCCATTCTCATCCCTAAACCTTTGCATAATCTTTCAGAAATGATGATTGGATCTTCGTCTTTAGCTTTGAAATCCAAGACTCTTCGAATATCGCCAACTGTGAATTTTACCGCCACATCAATGTCTTTTCCGTTCGCATCTTTCATCTTTACTACAGAGTGAATAGCTTTATTATCTTCTTCGTAGTATGCACTCTTCCAAAACGCTCTAACATGCGATTCGTAACATTTATGTTGATACGTTAACGCCTTATGAATTCTGCTATCTTCAATAAACTTCAACATTTCTTCGAACGGACCCATCTTCGGTAACTTTTTATCTAAGACACAACAAATGTTGTGCTTGTTGTTAAAATCCGAGCTCTTAGCCTGCAAAAATAACATCATCAGATATTGCACGTATATCGAGAAAGTTTAGCATTTTTGAAAATTTTCAACACTTAAAAAAAAATTTAACTTTCAACAACATTCATTCCATCCGGATGAACACAAAATGCAAATGGTCCAGATGGACATTCTCCAGATGGGCAATTCCATCCGGATGGACACAAACACGTATTGTTCAGATTGAAACACCACTTTTGTCCAAATGGGCTCATCCGGAACCTCATCCGGATGAGCAAACTGAAGAACATTCATATGAATCATGTAACACCCCGAAATCGGGATTGGTAATTAAACCATGTTAATACTAAAAAGCGGGTAAAATGCCGTTAGTGGTAAAGATTAACCTGGTAAATATGAGGATTTAAATAAATAAACCTAATATTAGATAAAAGAGAATAATAGCTTTGAGGAAATAAAGTTCATAAAAGGCCCGAGTTAACGGAACTTAAAATGAAACGGGTCATGATTTCCCCAAACCCACTAAGTTAACTAGGAGTGATTATGTAACACCCCAACCCAGAAGGGCTGACGTGTCACAATAACAGTATCATAAACAAAAGTCATAATTCCATTTATTTATTTGACAAGGATACAACCACACGACCACTAAACTTAAGTTTAATATATAAGCGGACACATTCGATTTGATTAACTAACATCTTCAGATTTAGTCCTAGGCTTTACTCTTCTCTCTTTTCCCCGCCCAAAGTAACCTGCGGACCTGTATATACAAAAAGTTTACGGAATGAGCCAAATGCTCAGTACGGAATAATAGGCTCAAATAACAAGTAACGCTTTATATGAAATGTTATCCGGATGGAACTTTATGCGAAAATGATAAAATGCAAGTAACATAATTTCATAATATAAATCATACGGATGTACCCATGAGCCAAACTTAAAACGTGACAATACACAGGTAGCTACTCCTGCATAATTATCACATGAGATGGCGAGTTGGCATACCCGCTATCCATCTCCTTAACTTAAATCCTAGGATCGATTCATACGCCTCCTAGTAGCTTTGTACCTCACTTGTACCTAGGGACGCCGTGAACTGATCTCTCCGTCACGGATGGAGCACATGATGTCGATGCCGCAACAACATGCTCGTGGGACACTCCACGAGAAGCGACACTTAGGGTATCAGAGTACAAATGGTCTTATTCACATAACTTATCAAAATATTTTTCGTAACATATATTGGAACATGCGATAATGAGTACAACTAACATAATACTATCGCATGACATGAAAGCTAAATCCAAAGTTATGATTAGAATAGGAATCTAACGGACTGTCAAATGAATCGATAATCAAAGACGTGAGGAGTTTTTAAAAGATATAGTAATTTAATGGTTTTTATAACAATTTGAATATAAAGCAATAAGAAGTAGGGTAAGGATCCGTACCTTAATAATTCCAAAGTGATGCTACCTTGTGATAATATTTCAGATTTATACGGGCAGAGTTTAGACTACTGATTAATCTTTTAACCTAATTTAAATAACATGCACACAAACTAGGTTAGTAACTTAATACAGCATTACGATAACTCACGAGATTACAATCCTCACAACGAATGACAAAGTGCGATACTTAAACATCCATCGGATTCACAACTAATGACAAAGTGAAATCACTTAAACATCCATCGGATTCACAACGAATGACAAAGTGTAAACACTTAAACATCCATCGGAATCACAACTAATGACAAAGTGAAATTACTTAAACATCCATCGGAATCACGACTAATGACAAAGCATAACCCAAATTTGAGCAGCACTTAAACATCCATTGGATTGATTTCAATCAATTGGACATTGAATCGTATCAGCGATCGAGTTAATACCCTGTTCTGCAGCACCTCGCTATACTAATTAGTGATTCGTGTGTGTTTTGAGAGTATATGGACGATATCTCAGCGTGTATTTTGAGTTTCTTCGTCGTTTTTGTGCCCAGAATCAAGTCCCAGACACCCCTATTTATATCTGAAAAACCTCCCCCCTCGCGTGGCGCGAGGGGGTGTCGCGTGGCGCGAGGGGTGCCTACCCACCATAGGGTAGCCCCGTGTCCTAGTAGGCTTGCTGAGTTGGTTTCGCGTTAAATTTCAATTTCGACAACAAACTGTTGAGATAATACTAACTAGGGTTTGCCCCCCCTGTGTTTTAGGGGCCCTGATCCTGATTCCGATTGTTCTGAAAATTTTAGGGTTTGTACAGAATTACTTGGGTGTCTTAATTAGGGTTTCCTATTGGATACTTTATAAATAATAATAATAATAGTTTTGGCTGATATACAGAAGGATGGATCATAAGATAAATGTTTAGTTTATTATAAATTATTATTATTCTTTTATTTCTAGAATAATGATTTTAAATATATGGTCATTACAACTATTACCCCCTTAAAAGAAATTTCGTCCTCGAAAATTTTCAAATAAGAATATAACATATCGCATAAGTAACGGAACTTTCATAGCAAAGTTACTAACTTATATAACAAGTATCTCCTAAACACACATGTGTATCTGAAATTCATAATTACATTCATGACCATAATTGTCAATTACCTTACCACCATGTCCTAATGGTTCTTTCACTACGTATCTTAATAACATATTTAATCATGCAGAAAATCAACATAGACTTACAGATAACAAGAGTGACTATTGGTACTAATATCTCCTGCATAAACATGCTTAATCATAACTAAGATATATTCACATAAGATAAACAGAAACAAATGAACATATATCAAAGAGCAAGATTTACCGTTACCTCGACTAAAATTCTATTACTAGACTAGATTAGGGTATAGAGAGCGAATTGATTCTTCAGATTCCCATGTTGCTTCGCTTTCAGAGTGATTTTTCCAGAGGACTTTAACAAACGGAATTACTTTCCTACGCATAACCCTTTCTTGTCGATCTAAGATGGCTTCTGGTTCCTCTTCGTAGGACAAATCTTCGTGAATTGAAATTAACGGATAACTAATGACATGGAGTGGATGATAATTATATCCTCTTAACGAGGAGACATGAAAAACGTTATGAACGTGAGAGAGTTGAGGCGGTAAAGCCAGTCGATATGATACTTCTCCAATTCTTTCAAGGATTTCAAACGGACCGATGAAACGAGGACTAAGCTTCCCTTTAATTCCAAATCTATAAACGCCACGCCATGGTGATACCTTTAAGAATACGTGGTCACCAATTTTAAATTCGAGTGGTCGTCTACCTTGATCTGCATAGCTCTTTTGTCTGCTCTGAGCTTCTTTCAGTTTTTCTCGTGCCATAGTGACTTTTTCATTTGTAATCTGAACTAGTTCTGGCCCTTCAATAATCTTTTCTCCAACTTCATCCCAGCAGATCGGTGCGCGACATTTCCGACCGTATAAAAGCTCAAAAGGTGCCATGCCAATACTTGCTTGCCAACTATTGTTGTAAGCGAACTCAACAAGGCATAGATATTCATCCCAGTTTCCAGACCATTCAAGTGCACATGCTCGGAGCATGTCTTCCAAGGTCTGAATCGTGTGTTCCGACTGCCCATCTGTTTGTGGATGGAAAGCCGTACTAAACTTCAGTCGTGTACCCCAAGCTGCCTGAAAACCTTTCCAAAATCGTGAGGTGAAACGTGGGTCTCTATCTGAAACAATGGAACACAGTGTGCCATGGAGTCGAATAATCTCTTGAAGAAATATTTCGGATAACTTACTAACCGAAATTCCTTGCTGAATTGGTATAAAATGTGCTGACTTTGACAATCTATCGACAACAACCCATACAACATCATTCTTCTTGAATGTCTTAGGCAAACCAGTAACAAAATCCATTGTGATCTCATCCCACTTCCATATGGGAATATCCAATGGCTGCAATAGACCGCTTGCTCGTTTGTGTTCAATTTTCACTTGTTGGCAAGTGAGGCATTTACTTACGTATCGACCAACGTCTTCCTTCATGCCATTCCACCAGAAGTTCTGTCTTAAGTCTCGATACATCTTGGTAGATCCTGGGTGAATTGAAAATGGTGAGCTGTGAGCTTCGGCTAACAATGACTCACGAAGGGTGGAGTCATCAGGTACACAAAGTCTTTTGCCGCACCAAATCACCCCATGATGGTCTATACGAAATTCAGATTGCTTACCCACCTCAAGATTTTGCACAATTGCCCAAAGTTCTCCATCTTGCTTCTGTGCATCTTTGATCCGTGATATGAGGTCGGGTTCAATCTGCATTCTAGCTAGATATCCATCAGATTTACTAACCTGAAGCCAAATGTTCATTCTTTCGAGATCCCTCCTAATACGAGGCTGAATTTGTAAGCAAGATATAGTCCCGGAATTCTTTCGGCTCAACGCGTCAGCTACAACATTGGCTTTACCTGGATGGTATTGAATATTTGCGTCGTAATCTTTTAAAAGTTCTAACCACCTTCTTTGCCTCATATTTAGCTCTTTCTGGGTGAATATGTACTTGAGGCTCTTATGGTCGGTAAAAATGTCACAACTTTCACCATACAGATAGTGTTGCCAAATCTTAAGTGCAAAGACGACTGCGGCTAGTTCTAAATCATGTGTAGGGTAGTTAACTTCATAAGGCTTTAACTGACGGGAGGCATAAGCGATAACCTTCCCATGTTGCATTAGCACACAACCTAATCCTTTCTTTGAGGCATCACTATAGACTTGGTAACCTCCTGATCCAGAAGGGAGAGTGAGTATCGGGGAGGATACGAGTCGTTTCTTCAATTCTTCAAAGCTTTTCTCTTGTTCCTCATTCCATGAGTACTTCACCCCTTTCCTTAGGAGTTTTGTGAGTGGTAAAGCAATTACCGAGAATCTTTCAACAAATCTTCGGTAATATCCAGCAAGACCCAAGAAACTTCGTATTTCGGTAACAGAAGTGGGTCTTGGCCATTTTGTAATAGCTTCAACCTTTGTTGGGTCTACCATAATTCCCTCTGCTGATATGACATGACCTAGAAATGCCACTTGGCTAAGCCAAAAGTCACATTTGGAAAACTTAGCGTACAACTTCTCATGCCGCAAGGTTCCAAGTACCGCATGTAGATGTGCTTCATGCTCTTCACGACTCTTGGAATATAGCAGAATGTCATCGATAAAAACAATAACGAATTTATCTAGGAATTTGTGAAATATGCGATTCATCAAATCCATGAAAACTGCAGGTGCGTTAGTTAGCCCAAAGGGCATAACCAAAAATTCGTAATGACCATATCGAGTACGAAAGGCGGTCTTGGGAACATCATCATTCTTGATCTTTGGCTGATGATACCCGGACCTCAGGTCGATTTTTGAAAAGAACTGAGCCCCCTGAAGTTGATTAAAGAGATCATCAATGCGAGGCAGAGGATACTGATTACGAATAGTAATCTTGTTCAGCTCTCGGTAGTCAATACATAAACGCATACTACCGTCTTTCTTTTTCACAAATAAGACCGGAGCACCCCAAGGTGAAACACTGGGTCTTATGAATCCCAGATCTAACAATTCTTGCAATTGTTCCTTCAACTCTTTCAGTTCCATTGAAGCCATACGGTATGGAGCTTTAGAAATAGGTTCGGCACCAGGGATCAAGTCGATGGTGAATTCTACCTGACGGTCGGGTGGTAATCCCAGGAGTTCATCCGGAAATACATCAGGATATTCACGAACAACGGAGTGACTATCAATACTCTTAACATTAGCAGAAGTATCCTTAATCGATGCTAGGAATCCAGCACAGTCGTTTGATATGAATTTTCGAGCTTTGAGCGCAAAGATAATTTTAAGAGATTTATGGGCTTGAGTTCCCTGATATATAATATCAGGATGATGAAGATCACCGAAAATAACACGGCGGAAACGACAATCTATAGTTACATGATGTCGAGACAACCAATCTATCCCTAGAATAACATCAAAGTCACACATATGTATTGGAAATAGGTCTGCCTTACACACAATAGATTCAATACGGATCGAACAATCTTTATATACGTAAGTGATTACGGATGAATTTTCCATGGGAGTGGAAATGGTTAAAGTATGATTTAAGAGAGTTGGTCTTATCGGAAGGTACTTAGTAAACGAGTGGGATACTAAAGAATGGGTCGCTCCTGTATCGAATAACACATAGATACTACGTTCACCAAGCTGAAGGGTTCCAGATACAGTACCTGGGGCATTAGCAGCGTCAGTAGCAGAAAGTGCGAAAACTCTTCCTCCAACATTGGGTTGGTTATTCTTCTTAGTCTCTTTCTTTGTACACTCCTTGATCATGTGTCCAGTTTTGCCACATTTAAAGCATGCTCCTGTACCTCGGTGACATACGCCCTGATGTCGCTTACCACAAGTATTACATAGAGGATATGTAATTTGATTCGGGTTTACATGTTGATTCAGTGGTTGAGCTCTAATAGGTTCTGCATACAACTGAATCTGGTTTTGAGCAGGTCTCGGGTTTTGCAGTCTAGGTTGCCATGGACGTGCCTGATTTCCAGAGTTTTGATTTCCTTGCACTTTGCGGTCTTGATGCTGTGGCGTAGTGGATGATTGGCCGATTTCCTGCTTAAATTGTCCTTCCCTATTTCTCTTCTTATTATCCCCATTTCGAGATAAAAATTCTTTTCTCTCGAACTCAAAAGTTTTGATTGCATCAGCAACTTCGGTGATATCCTTAAATTTCATGTACATGATCGACTTCCAAATTCGATCATTGACTGCCCACTTGCATTTTTCTGCCTGGGCTTCTGCTGATCCTGCAACGTCTCCTATAATGTTAGCCAACCTTGAAAATCGAGTAATGAACTCAGAGGCTGGTTCATCACTCCCCTGTCGAATCACTTCATACTCCCTGATATAAGCTTCTTTATCAGCGGTAGAAAAATACTTGTCGTAAAAGATGGTACAAAAGTCAACCCATGAAAGATTAGCGTCAAAATCATCCCCTCCTTTGACTTGCTTATATCCTTCCCACCAAGTTTGTGCGTCATCTTCAAGTTTATAGGTAGCCAATCTAACCTTGTATTGCTCCGGAACTCCAAGAACTCCGAAGATCTTTTCAACATGAGCTATCCAGTTTCTGGCATCGACTGGATTAGTAGCGTGACTAAAGGATTTCGGCTTTTGTTTTTGGAATTTAGCGATCCATATGTCTATACTATAGGTAGTATGGTTCGTGGTATTCTCACGAATTTCTTCACCAGAGATTGGATTCGTGTTATTACGTTCTGGATGACGAGTTTGTTGAATAACGGCCTCAGCTGTTTGAGCAACAAGGTTTGGAAGCAACCCGGCAACAGCCTGGTTGATAGCATTAATTACGTTTGGATCAACTGGAGTCTCATTCGAAGAAGTATTGTTACGCACATGGTTAGTACGAGTACTCCTACGTAGCGGACTACGAGGAGGCATCTATAAGAATAGACATAGGAGTTAAACAAAATAAGAGACCAAGTTGAATCCTATCATAGATATCTACCCATTCCTCACAGATTTTAATTACTATCTTCAAGTTTTCTACAGGAAAGAGCCTTTGCTCTGATACCATAGCTGTAACACCCCAACCCAGAAGGGCTGACGTGTCACAATAACAGTATCATAAACAAAAGTCATAATTCCATTTGTTTATTTGACAAGGATACAACCACACGACCACTAAACTTAAGTTTAATATATAAGCGGACACATTCGATTTGATTAACTAACATCTTCAGATTTAGTCCTAGGATTTACTCTTCTCTCTTTTCCCCGCCCAAAGTAACCTGCGGACCTGTATATACAAAAAGTTTACGGAATGAGCCAAATGCTCAGTACGGAATAATAGGCTTAAATAACAAGTAACGCTTTATATGAAATGTTATCCGGATGGAACTTTATGCGAAAATGATACAATGCAAGTAACATAATTTCATAATATAAATCATACGGATGTACCCATGAGCCAAACTTAAAACGTGACAATACATAGGTAGCTACTCCTGCATAATTATCACATGAGATGGCGAGTTGGCATACCCGCTATCCATCTCCTTAACTTAAATCCTAGAATCGATCCATACGCCTCCTAGTAGCTTTGTACCTCACTTGTACCTAGGGACGCCGTGAACTGATCTCTCCGTCACGGATTGAGCACATGATGTCGATGCCGCAACAACATGCTCGTGGGACACTCCACGAGAAGCGACACTCAGGGTATCAGAGTACAAATGGTCTTATTCACATAACTTATCAAAATATTTTTCGTAACATATATTGGAACATGCGATAATAAGTACAACTAACATAATACTATCGCATGACATGAAAGCTAAATCCAAAGTTATGATTAGAATAGGAATCTAACGGACTGTCAAATGAATCGATAATCAAAGACGTGAGGAGTTTTTAAAAGATATAGTAATTTAATGGTTTTTATAACAATTTGAATATAAAGCAATAAGAAGTAGGGTAAGGATCCGTACCTTAATAATTCCAAAGTGATGCTACCTTGTGATAATATTTCAGATTTATACGAGCAAAGTTTAGACTACTGATTAATCTTTTAAACTAATTTAAATAACATGCACACAAACTAGGTTAGTAACTTAATACAGCATTACGATAACTCACGAGATTAAAATCCTCACAACGAATGACAAAGTGCGATACTTAAACATCCATCGGATTCACAACTAATGACAAAGTGAAATCACTTAAACATCCATCGGATTCACAACGAATGACAAAGTGTAAACACTTAAACATCCATCGGAATCACAACTAATGACAAAGTTAAATTACTTAAACATCCATCGGAATCACGACTAATGACAAAGCATAACCCAAATTTGAGCAGCACTTAAACATCCATTGGATTGATTTCAATCAATCGGACATTGAATCGTATCAGCGATCGAGTTAATACCCTGTTCTGCAGCACCTCGCTATACTAATTAGTGATTCGTGTGTGTTTTGAGAGTATATGGACGATATCTCAGCGTGTATTTTGAGTTTCTTCGTCGTTTTTGTGCCCAGAATCAAGTCCCAGACACCCCTATTTATATCTGAAAAACCTCCCCCCTCGCGTGGCGCGAGGGGTGCCTACCCACCATAGGGTAGCCCCGTGTCCTAGTAGGCTTGCTGAGTTGGTTTCACGTTAAATTTCAATTTTGACAACAAACTGTTGAGATAATACTAACTAGGGTTTGCCCCCCCTGTGTTTTAGGGGCCCTGATCCTGATTCCGATTGTTCTGAAAATTTTAGGGTTTGTACAGAATTACTTGGGTGTCTTAATTAGGGTTTCCTATTGGATACTTTATAAATAATAATAATAGTTTTGGCTGATATACAGAAGGATGGATCATAAGATAAATGTTTAGTTTATTATAAATTATTATTATTCTTTTATTTCTAGAATAATGATTTTAAATATATGGTCATTACAGATTAACCTTGTTAGTAAAGTGTAAATAAGTAATAAAACATGGAGTTGTAGCTCCAAATAATTAGAGTTAAACTTGAGGGACCAAAATCGTAAAAAAGGAAAACAAGAATTTTAATTAATAAAATTATTAACACAACACACACTTAGTGTGTGTGTGTGTATGTACATCGACCAGGAGACAAAAGAGGGTGAAACCCTAGTTTCCTCCAAATCTTCAAATTAAAGGATCAATTGAAGGCCAAATTCGGATTTGAAAGTATATAAACGATCACCAAGTCAAGGGGATCATAAGGTATGTCGAAATTTATGATTTGGTGACATTTTGAGATGTTGATAATCATGCATGAATGAGATTCTTGTATGAAAATTTAATATTTTAGTGAAATTGATGTGAGCATAAGACTAGAAACAAAACCCTAGGTGCAAACTTGTTGAATTTGTGCCATAAACTAGTTATTAGTCAACTAATCAAGCATGAGCTAAGTGGGTTTTGTAATATGATGATGTTAGTGCCTAACTAGTGATTAGAATCATCATATTTGATAGTAAAAGCAAGGTACTTAAACAAATTTCAAGTTTGAGAACTTAGCCATACATGATTCGAAATGGGTCTTGGATGTAGTGATGAAATTGGTAATTTTGTTCATATAAATAGATAAATGAAATTGTGTTATATACTAGATCATATGAAGAAACTTGATTTTATTAAGGGTTCGGATGGATGCTAAATAGTATGTAAACGGGTCTCACTTATAAAGGAGAACCCTTAGTTCTTGCAAAAATGAATGAATAAATTAGTCATGATAATCGCTTGAACTAGTTAGAGTGTTGAAAATATAATAAATTTGGTTAGAACATTGGTTTAAAACGGTGGCCAAGAAATAACGCCTACCGGATAATTAAGGAATGCCTAAACTAGTTGATGGATTTGATTATGCATTTCATACACTAATGGGTGTTTGACTCTTAAAAAGTCAAACTAACCTAGAAAACGATAAATGATAATTTTGGATATAAAATGCGTAAGGTGGAATAATCGTCTTAAATTATGATTTAACTAACCACCTTGAAAACGATGATGATAGTTTGACGCGTAACAAGCTAGGTGGAAGCTTGGGGAAGCAAGCGGGTCAAACGAATTTAAGAAGGAAAAGAAAAGCGTAAATTGGATGCGAGGTAAGTAAAGCTTACGCCCCTCTACATTATTTACAAATTATTTAATTGCAAGTATTGTATATGAATGCTACTAAGTGGTTGGTATATGATGTTCCGACACGATTCAATGAGAGTCGGAACAAGGGAAAATGGTAAGAAATCATGAATTATGGTAAAAGGGGTAAAAAAAGTAAATTAGTCATGTAATGACGAACAAATAAAAAGGAGTTTAAGGGAAAACCGGGATAGGTTTAATGGGATGAAATGGTAATTAAACACCATCTCATACGGATAAATGGTCAATTAGACTAAATGGGTTGAATGGTGTTGTTAACACCATTTGACAATCGCTTGTTGAGTTTTGTAATCACAGGATATAACATAAGCATGCGTTGCTTTAACTAGAAATATTTTAAAGCAAAAGTTATGTAAACGGGTCAATACCTTGACCCGAGCCAGGTACGTATAAATAAGCTTTTAGTTAAACATACAATTTTTGGTCAAATATTTAGCGAAAGTCCTTCGTCGTAAAGTGAGGGACTAAAGTTGACCAAAACACCCTTGAAGGGTATATTGGGCAAACGACCCATAGGGGTTGTTTAGGAACTTGCATTAAGATTATGGAATCATAAAATATGAATAAAAGTCATAGGAATACACATTCGTGGGTCAAATGCTCAAAAATGGTCATTTGCGTAAAATGACCAACCGATGGGTAAAATTGGGAAAAAGGGGTTCATTATGTTAAATCCACCGCAAAATAGTTGTGGTGGAATATTTGTAGTTAATTAGATATGGAATTTTTGTAGTGTCAAAAGAAAAGCACAAGTTCTAGACTAAAATGCGTAAATACCCTTAACGGGTCAAAATAAGCATACGAGCGAAAACGGGTTTAAATTGTGTAAGAAACCTGTGACTAGAACCTATCATGATAGATAACATTAATTTGAAGAGGTGCGTGTGAAATAAGGATCAAACAAATATGTTTGCTTGATAAAATGCATAAACGGGTTAAAATTCGGTAAAAAGGTAATGAGTCGAAGGCTTAGAAGTCTCAAAAATTTCTTATGTCGGATGTAGGATTTTAACTCCATAAGATGGAGAATTAAATTACGGACGCGTAGGAAAAAGAATCGCGTAAAACGGATCAATAACGAAGAAGTTATGGCCGTTTCCGTAAAAACCGGTATTGCTGAAAAATGCAGGACCCAGCTCCAAACCTGCTGGAAACTGGTCTCCCTCGCGCCACGCGAGGGAGCTACGTGGCGCCGTCGCGTGGCGCGACGGAACCCTGTTTTGGAGAAAAATTTGTATTTTAAACGGTTTCGCTTCCCGGGCTCGTTTAGACACGTTTCGAACTACGTATGACTGATTAAATTCATGTTTTTCTGATTTGTAGGTATAATCTTCAGTACCGGAGGACGATCAAGTTCAACGAAGAACCGAACACGATCAAGTTTCAAGCTTCCGCACTATACATCGTTGTTATGTTAAATAACAAACACACACATGTTATGTTTTATACTATTAATTTTGTAAAAGTTTCAGTGAACCCGTATTTTCAATGTATTTAAAATCATACTTACCCGTTTATCTTCATAGGGGAAGGTTCAAATGAAAACCACTAGTTATTGTGAAAACTCGAAAACTAATTAAAAAAGCCAAAAAAACATACAAATTTTTTTTTTTTTTTTTTGCAAACCAATTTTTGCAGGTTTTTCTATATAAAAAAAATAAAAAAAAAAAAAAACAAAATTTTGTGTAGTGCACATGTGTAATACTACATATGTGTATTATTACACATGTGTACTAAATTTTTTTTTTTTTTTTGAAAAAAAGTTTTTTTTATTTATAAAAACCAGCGATTTTTATAAAAAAAATTGAAAAAAAAATTGTGTGTTTTTTAGGCTTTTTTTAGTTAGTTTTCGAGTTTTCACAATAAAAGTGGTTTTCATTTGAACCATCTCCTGTCTTCATAAACGCATTAAATATTAATAAGGGTGTTACAAATCATTTATAAATTTGTCGAATTTTATCAAATTGAAGATTAAATCTCTCAGATAATGTGCCGATTAGATGTATTCCTTGATCAATTTTATGAAAAACTTCCTAAAACAACCTAGATCAATTTTATAAATTTGGGGAGCACCCCTTCCACCCTAACTAAGAGTTGGTCTACATCATTTTATTGGAAATATAGTGTATTGTCCGCATTATGACATCGTTTGGAAATAGTCAATAGAGAATAGACATGTGAAGATGACACATATGAAATCCTATTGTCGTACGTATTATGAAAGTAAATCTATATTCTCATGGTTCATGCATTAACAATTTTTGTGACATTAAACAATCTATGTTAAGTTTTCTTCTCTTTTTCAGATTTTCATTCTTCTAATCACACATGGATTATACTAGATTTACCGAGTTAAATTTTAAATTTCCTTTTTCTCTAACACGAAACTGATAATAAATAACCCATTGTCAGATGTAATCCGTTTAATAAACAAGTCATGTTGGTTTCAATTTGTTTAAATAATCAAACTATCTTCTGGTTGATATCTTTAACTCGTTTAATTAAACTTGTTGATCTACCAAACCGGTTAATCTGCTTACAACTTGATTATAACTCTTTCACAGGGCCGTAACCTATTTAACCCATTTATGTAAATGAGTTAAACAAATCATGTCTTGATTATACAATTTAGAGTAAACTGCTAAAATGGTCCCTGAGGTTTGTTCACTTTTAACACTTTAGTCCAAAACTCAAATTTTTTGAATCCGAGTCCCTGTGGTTTCAATTTTGTTGTCATTTTCATCCAAAATCGAAATCTGTTAAGATTTTTCAGTTAACATTCAGTTCTTTATCTTTTTCCTCCCTTTTAGTGAAGGGCAAAATGGTCTTTTAACATTTTATTATAACGAATTAAAAAATTCTAACCATTTTGCCATTTATTAAAAGAGGGGAAAAAGACGAAAAAAAAAAAACTGGATTTAACTGAAAAATCTAACCAGATTTTGGTTTTAGATGAAAATAACAATAAAATTAAAACCACATAGACTCAGATTCAAAAGGTTTAAGTTTTGAATTAAAGTGCCAAAGGTTCCCAAACCTCAGAGACCATTTTGACAGTTTACTCTACACTTTAAAGTTTAAAGTGTGTCAAAGTCAAAATCAATATCTTTGACACAAATATATATAGAGGGTGTTTCGGTTTTATCTATACATCTGCATCTCAACTTTACACTATTATAAACTGTAGTTTTGTTGATTTTTAAAAACTCTTGACTCTCAAACTAACAAGTGTCATTTTTAAAACCTACATATTAAACAAAATGAATTCATATAAGGATCTAAATGTTTTTATGAAAACCCTTGTTATGAACCTTTATAAAAAAATCACTTAAACCTTGGATATCAGCTAGGGCTGTCCAAACTGCTCGACGATCGCTCGAAAAATGCTCGTTCGATTCCCGCTCAGTTTGTAAATGAGCCGATCGGATCGGTTCGATTCAAATTCAATCCGAGCATGAGCATAGCTCCGCTCGCTCGTCGATCGCTCGGTTTCGCTCGAATTATTTTTATTAATAATTAATATATATATTTATATTATAGATTTTATAGATAAAAACCCAAAAAAAATATAATAGCCCAAAAAAAAACTAAAAGCCCAAATAACATTCAACCAAACTTAATATTTAATATATAAATCTAAGTATCTAACCCTAAATCTATTCTTCCCTAATCAGTCGTATTCAAATTGCCGCTCTAATCTCGGTCTCACTCTCCGGTCTCCACAGTCACAGACTCACAGTCTCCGTCTCCGACCATCTAATCTCCGACACACATATCGCCGCTGTCTCTAGTCTTCAATCTTTGGACGGTCTTCAACAGTTCTTCAATCTGTTGTTTTTTTTAATCTGTTGTTTTTTTTTAATCTGCTGTTTGGTATGTTATGTTTCTGTTTGGTATGTTTGTTATAGTAGCATAGAGAAAGATGAAGATCGATGACATTCGACAGTTGGCAAAATTTTGATGTAAACATAGTTGGTGATTAGCTGTTGTTTGTCCCAGGTCCTTTCTAGCTTCTTGCTAGTTGGGCCTGGTTGGTTGTATTCGCACTTTATTTTGTGTTGCTTTTGTATTCGCACTTTATTTTGTGTTTCTTATGTATTCGCACTTTATTTTATGTTGCTTTTGTATTCGCACTTTAAGTTAGAATTTGTTTGTGTTGAACGAAGCCTTATTATTCAATCGAGCGAAAACGATTCGCTCGCTTTTTTTTTTAGGATTTGATAAAAACCGAGCGAAACCGAGCCGATCGGATCGGTTCGATTCAAATTCAATCCGAGCATGAGCATCACTTTTGCGATCGGTTTTACAAATTTGATCCGCTCGGATCAGTTGTAATTCAATCCGAGCATGAGCAGACCCTCGATCGGATCGGATCGTGAACACCCCTAATATCAGCTCTCTACTTTTTAATAACGTTTTATTTGTTAGGATAAGGATCATGTGAGAAGTAGCAGGCTAAATGAGAAACTTGAGAAGCGTTCTGGACCACACATTTTCCCTAAGCAAAAAAATGCAAAAAAAAGGTGAAAAAATGCAAATTTTTTTTTTTTTTGGAAAAATCGCAGCTTTTTCTTTAAGAATTAAAAAAAAAATTTAATTTTTTTTTTTTGGATTTATACACATGTGTATATTGTTAATCTTTTAACTATACATATATGTATATTGCCAATTATACATATATGTATATACATGTTTAAAATTGAAAAATAAGTGTTATTTAGGGTTTAGCATTAGTATTTAGGGTTTAGCTTTAGGGTTTAGCTTTATGGTTTAGGGTTTAGCTTTAGGGTTTAACATTAGGGTTTAGTATTAGGGTTTAGCAATAGTATTTAGGGTTTAGCATTAGGGTTTAGCTTTTGGGTTTAGCATTAGGGTTTAGCTTTTGGGTTTAGCTTTAACTTTTGGGTTTAGCTTTATCTTTAGGGTTTGTATTAGGGTTTAGCATTAAGGGTTTAGCTTTAGTGTTTAGTTTTAGCTTTTTGGTTTAGCTTTAGGGTTTAGAATTAAGGTTTAGCTTTAGGGTTTAGCATTAGGGTTTAGCTTTAGGGTTTAGAGTTTAGGGTTTAGCTTTAGGGTTTAGCTTTAGTGTTTATGGTTTAAGATTAACAATATACACATTTTTTCAATTTTAAACATGTATATACATATATGTATAATTGACAAAATACATATATGTATAGTTAAAAGATTAACAATATACACATGTGTATAAATCCAAAAAAAAAAAATTTTTTTAATTTTTTTTTTAATTTTTTTTTTAATCCTTAAAGAAAAAGCAGCGATTTTTCAAAAAAAAAAAAAAATTTTGCATTTTTTTCACCTTTTTTTTTGCATTTTTTGCTTAGGGAAAATGTGTGGTCCAGATTGCTTCTCAAGTTTCTCAAATAGGGTGGACTTCTCTTAGGATCCCTACCCTTATTTGTTATTACTCTATAACAATATCCTAAAAATAAACACGCAGGTTGCAACTATTGCCCCAAACACGCCTGCTCATTACGAGCTTCAATTTGGGGTTCCAATGGCTGGTGCGATCCTTTCTTCACTCAACACAAGCCTTGATCCACCAGCATTAGCAACCACTCTACAAGAACTCGAACCCACGATCATCTTTGTAGACCGCCAATACATCCAAATTGTTATTCAAGCATTCAAGCTACTGTCTCCAGAAACACCAGCTCCATTGCAGCTAGTTTTGATCGGTGGCAAGAATTGCACCAGCGTGCCATCGAACACATTCGACTATGAGGATCTTGTTTCATTAGGAAAACCCGATTTCAAAATCATACATCCTAATGATGAAAACGATCCAATTTCGATAAATTTCACTTCAGGCTCAACTGGAAAGTCTAAGGGGGTTGTGTATAGCCACAGAGCAGCGTATTTAAACTCGTTAGCAGTTATCTTTAGATACGACATGAAGAAAATGCCGGTTTTCTTGTGGACGGTTGATATGTTTCGTTGCAACGGGTGGTGTTTCCCATGGGCAGTGGCTGCATTAGGGGGCACCAATATTTGCCTTAGAGAAGTAACGACGGAGGTTATCTTCAACTCGATTGTGACTCATAAGGTAACACACTTGTGTGGCCCCCCGAAGATTTTAGAAAAGATTGCAAGTTGTGAAACTAAGGAACAAGGGGTGATTCAAACAAAGGGCCCTAAGTTCAGCCCATGTCTGTGCTAGAGCAACTTCTGCACCACGATCTCTCATAACCCCGTTCCACCACGTAAGGGCCCTCTTCTGAAACACACTCGAAGCAAACTCGACCTTGCGATTGTCAGGACACTGCACGTGGCGGAAAGTATTCTCAATGCTCTCGAACCATTGAAGAAGCCCACTCGCTCCCTCATAACCACTAAACTTGAGTGGTTTCGCCGAGTTAAAACTCTTGAAATTGCATGGACCATTGTTGTTGTTGTTGGCTTGATTCCATTGAGCAAAGAGGTTTGGGAATTGAGCAGCCATTTGCTGCGCAATGATTTCTGCCAGTTCGGCAGTCGCTATCTGGTTCTCGCGTCGAGGAGGCATTCTAAAAGAGGAAACATGAAAGGAAACGAGTGAGAGAATTAGACGAAAAGAATGAGATGAAACAAATCTGATGAAAGCAAGGATAACGGTCATTTGTTTGTTACTACAAAGCAACAAACGACACACAGTGACTAATCAAAGTAAATGAGTCAAAAATAATGTATCGCGAAGACATGCTCGCCTATAAGTGAACACTCATCCCAAGAATTCCCAGGTAAGCACAACTGGTCTAGCGTCTGATGAGATATATACGAAGTGCTTGCCTAGACAGAAAACCCAGAATACAGGCATTCACCCTTCCAGTTTGCACGTGTTCACATTATTTAAAACCCAAAACCTTGACGAGATTTTGAAAACTCAAAGGGTTCAAAACCATATAACAGAGGGTTCAAAACCTTACAATAGAGGGTTCAAAACCTAGTAATCAATCATCCTAGAACAGATGATTAGTTTTCAAAGCGGTTTTGAAATTTATGTCCTTGTTGTGGTCGTCACCTAAGGATAGGTGACAGTATTGTTTTATGACTAAACGCAAGTAAACTCGCGTTAGGGTCCTAGAAAGGTTATAGACTAGGTCAAAGCATTACTAATAACCTAATTCCCTATAACCATTGGCTCTGATACCATCTTTTCTGTCACACCCCGACCACGTAGAACATACAAAACATGGCGGAAACATCGGGGAGTGTTGTAACAGAATTAATGTTTCACAACCATGGAAATTTAAGTTTCGTTTTATTCATCAAACAAGCGAGTTACATTGTCTTTAAACAAGAAATAAAGAGTACATAACAAAATTTAACTAGTTCTTGTCTCGTTTTAAGTCACTAAGGCACAGGTCCGCCTAAGTATGTCTTGATAAGTCCTATGCATCATCTCCTGAAAACACATGTGAAAATAGGTACGTCAGCATAAAAATGCCTGTGAGATACATAGGTTTTGTGAAAACAGAATTCGTGACCTATGTTTGAGAAAGATGTTTAGTCATGAACCTTGTAATTTGCTTTGTTTTATAAATCATTTGAAAAATGATAAGATCAGATGATATGTATAAATAAATGTAAGGTTAAATGAATAACCATGTAAAAATGAGTTTGTGTAAGATAAGTTGTTTGTAAACAATGTTTTGTAAAAAGTATGTTATTTGTTTACAATGTTATATGTCTCAAATTGAAATGATTCAAATAACGCTACAATATGTGATACCATACAAACACTTATATATAGGAAATACCAGCGGCGTATCCACCATGCTTGTATCATATTACACATGCCTCGTTACTTAAATCACTTACTCCAACCAAACCACCAAGATGTAATGTTTAACGATTGTAGAAATGTTTATGTATAGATAAATGTCTATTGTCAAATGTAAATCATGCCAACAGATACAAATGGTTCACACGGTTCAACAGTTACAAACGGTTCATATAATCAAAGGGTTACGACGGTTCACATAGTCAAGTAGTTACAACGGTTCAAAATGTAGTATAATGTGTTCATATGCTGGATGAGCATATGCAACAGAAACGCAATGTAAAACAATGTACTAAGTATGCACACAATGGACATACATAGCATGAAATGTAATGTAGAACGATGTACTAAGTACACACACAATGGGCATACATAGCATGTAATGTAAAACGATGTACTCTGTACGCACACAATGGGCATACATAGCATGTAATGTAAAACGATGTACTAAGTACGCACACAATGGGCATACATAGCATGTAATGTAATGTAATGAAATCATGTACTATAATGTACTAACGAACATAGCAGGTATATGATGTGAAAGCATGGAAAGCATGAAAGTAACAAGTAGGCACATGTGTTTCACCCCAAAACGGTTTGGAAAACAGTAAAAGAGGGGTCTATGTACTCACTTGAGATTGCTCAGAAGTCCTAAGATAATAACCAAGCAATGCTAGAGATCACGGAATATCAAACGACACCTAATACAGGTAACTACATTAATAAACCGGACCTAAATCGGAAGATCGGATAGAATGAGGGTTCGTAAACCAAACGAGTATGGAGACTCGTGTAATATGGTTTAACAAAGCCTACATACTAAGTGAAACCTAACATAGGTGCTTTTGACCCATTACGACCCGTTTAGGTAGCTTATGCTACTTTAATGCGTCGTTCGCGTGAAACGCGTTCGGAACGTCTAACTAGTCCTATGACAAGTGTTATATGCCTAAACATGTTACATAATCAGTTATGTGACAAAAGTTTAGGTTACATATGCTTAATTACCAATTATTCATGAAAAGGGTATTCTGGTAATTTACCTAAGGCATATAAACTACCTATCATAACAACTACTTAAACGAAGCGACCATAAGGTATAACCTCGGAAGGTTATTCCCTATATACTATGGTCACCTAATGTGTTTGGTCGGATCCTAATGATCGACCAAATGGGTCGGGTTCGAAGGTATAAGCGATTTATTAGATCGCTTACCCTACGACCCTAGACAACGTGGTAATCAGTAGGCATAGTCCCAAGGGACTATAACCAACGTGATTACACTCACGTTGCGAAGTTCAAACGAACTTCGCATTGACCATAAACTGGTCAACGCAGAAAGTCAAACAAAGTTTGACTTTCAGACTCGAAAAGACTCGAAAATCAATAAAAGAACGAAAGAATACTTACGAAGGGTCCCCGAATGCTAATCTAGATCCAAATAACTCAGGTATGAAACAATGGTTCCAACTTAGAGTCTTTTAGATCAGATTCTAGTGGGTTTGAAGCAAATGGGGGTGGGGTATTTATAGTTTTCGGGTAACCGTTAAGATCGTTTCATGGAAACTGTGCCCAAATCTCATGCGTACACTTGTTGGAAAGTTAAGGTGACTAAAAATGGCTCCTAATCAGCTGAAAGGGCAATTGAGAATGTGTGGTTGTGGATCAAACAGTTGGAATCTGCTGACAGTTCGTTATTATCTGATCAGAGAGGCAGACACGGCCCGCTTCAGGATATACCAAAACTCAGGCGGGCCGCCTGGACATGTCTGATCAGAAATAAGTTTCAGAAATGACTGTTTTGGTCCCTGCACGTGTTAAAGGCCATTCCCGACACTTCTAAGGCCCTTAAAGCCAACTTTAAGGCCCTAAAATGATGCCTAAACATTGTGGACATGAAACATGCTCAAAAATATGTCGGGCGTTGGTTCGTTTGGTCGTACGAACGCGATGTTTGCTTAATTACGACAGAATGCGCACAAGCGCGAAAAACGATCCAAAATGCGTGACGAATGGATTTTTCTTATGCCAAACACTAAAATAAAATATTTTAGTGCTTACATAAATTTTTGGATGTCCGGATGTATTCAGAACGTAAGTTATGCGCGAAAGTGCAAACTTGTGCACTTTTTGACGCTTTTAGTCCCTGAATGACCCAAAAGTTTATTTTAGCACACCGAACCCCTCAAAGCCTATTTCTAAGCTATGTAAAGATATTTATGGTATTTTTAACTTATGGTCATGTTCTGGAATGTCTGTTACTGTTCAAATTGGCATACTTTCGCAGTTTGTCAACTTTAGTCCCTGTAAGCGATTTAACTTGATTTTGCCATACCAAAGCCTTCAAAACTTATTTCTAAGTTAAGTAAAGGTTATTTAAGGTATGTTAAGCCTATTTCACTATTCCGGAGTGTTCGTTGCATTGAACTGGTTATATTTACGCATCAGTGCGCGTATAACCTTCCAGAAAGCGATTTAGAGCTTGAAATCGAACAAGAATTGATATGTGCAAATGATACACATATTTATACAGATCCCAAGTATGAAATACAATATTTAATTGGTTTGGCATTTGTTTGATGGTTGAAGTGACACAGGTGTCACAGTCTCCCCTACTTTAGGAAATTTCGTCCCGAAATTTATTCGTAGGAGTCTATTTGTGACTTTGTGTCAAATAATCACCAGAGATATGTAAGGCATAATCCTGTCATTTCCTTAACGGACGTTCTTCAGAACGAAAATGAACAGACGGAGTCATTTTTCTCAACGAGTATTCTTCAGAAGCGGAAATGAAGGAATAAACAAACGGGGATTCATTTCCTCAACGGGCAATCTTCATAAACGTAAAATGAACTTACAGAGTCATTTTCAACGGGTGTTTCATCAGAAATGGAAATGAAAAGGAGAAACAAATAGATATTCATTTCCTCAACGGACAAATCTTCAGAAACGAAAATGAACAAACGGAGTCATTTTCAACGGGTGCTTCCTCAGAAATGGAAATGAAAATGATAGACAAACGGATATTCATTTCCTCAACGGACAATCTTCAGAAACGAAAATGAACAAACGGAGTCATTTTCAACGGGTGCTTCCTCAGAAACGGAAATGAAGATGATAGACAAACGGATATTCATTTCCTCAACAGACAATCTTCAGAAACGAAAATGAACAAACGGAGTCATTTTCAACGGGTCCTTCCTCAGAAACGGAAATGAAAATGATAGACAAACGGATATTCATTTCCTCAACGGACAATCTTCAGAAACGAAAATGAACAAACGGAGTCATTTTCAACGGGTGCTTCCTCAGAAACAGAAATGAATAGAGTTAACTTCTAGGCACATGACAAAGCTCGCTGTGGTTTCTGTGCACTAAATTCCATAATTATGTATGCATCCATAATTACGTAATTCCTTGCACAGTCCGCACAGTTTGTCTTGTAATGTTCATAAGCACATAATCACATAGTTGTTTAACTTGGTTATTAATTTGTTATTAATTTGTTATCGATTGAGAACGGATATGGAAATCAGTCGATGGACTTCAATGTCCTCTGGGATCTATCTGGAGAGATAGGAAGATCTCCCAAAAATTTCAATTTTGTTTTCAAATAAACGTAATATTCGAATTTGGGACCACAACAAATTTTAGGATTTACGGAAATACCCTTAGGTACCCTATTAAGGATTTACAGTGGTACTTTGGGTATTCGTCCAGTGTTGTAACTTGCGCCTTGTACTTCGTTTCCTTAGAAGAAACGAGTACTTAGGAATTTCGTGGAAAATGCAAGAGATTATAAGATGGAAATTTTTTTTGGGGTAGTTTGTTCTTTAAGGAATACGGTTCCTTGAATGTCGGTATTGTAAGAGATATGTTGTTTATACATGCAACCACATAAATACATAGCAATGTATATATAAAAGATTTATTTATAAACAACGATACCAACTGTTTCTTGGACCTTGACAACTAAAGAAAATAATACATAAGGATTGATTATTTCTAAACAGCGTTGTCTTCCATTCGGTCAGATGCTCATCCCTGTGCTGGATTTGCATTAGCAAGTTTTGGGCAATTTCTTCGGAAATGACCCATCTCGCCACAGTTGAAGCAAGAACCTGGTAGAAAACGACCTTGAGCGGTATTGTTACCAGCTTGGTTTGGTGCAGTTGCAGCTGGGCAGACTCTTGCTGTATGGCCTATAAGTCCGCAACTTTGGCATTTGCGGCACTTTACATTGGCATGATGATGGATGCTACATTGGTTGCACAAGGGTGCAGTTCCATTGTATGGCTTCCTAGCAGGGGGTTGAGCTGGTTGGTTGGGGACGGCTTGATCATTGTGAGTAACCATGGCGAAGTTCTGAGAAGCCTTTCGCTTCTTTGACTTTTTAGGGGATCCAATCTGTTCATCCATGGTCTTTGATTCCTCGATTGGGATCGATTCCTCGACCGGTTTCTCGTCACCTTTTCGGAAAAGTTTACCTTTCCTGATCTTTGATTCAGTCAAGGTTGCAGATAGCTCAATGGCCTGTCTAACTGTAGTAGGGTTGCTGCCAGTCACAATGTCTTGTATTGAGTCAGGGAGGCCATCAATGTACTTTTCTATTGCCTTATCCAAAGGCGTGACCATGTTTGGGCATAACAGACTCAACTCCTCATAACGGTCCGTGTAGGCTCGATGCTCACCGCTGTCTTGCTCAAGATTGTCGAATTCCCTTTCCAAGGCCCTGATCTCGTGACGAGGACAGAATTCCTTCATCATAAGGGCCCTAAGTTCAGCCCATGTCTGTGCTAGAGCAACTTCTGCACCACGATCTCTCATAACCCCGTTCCACCACGTAAGGGCCCTCTTCTGAAACACACTCGAAGCAAACTCGACCTTGCGATTGTCAGGACACTGCACGTGGCAGAAAGTATTCTCAATGCTCTCGAACCATTGAAGAAGCCCAGTCGCTCCCTCAGAACCACTAAACTTGAGTGGTTTCGCCGAGTTAAAACTCTTGAAATTGCATGGACCATTGTTGTTGTTGTTGGCTTGATTCCATTGAGCAAAGAGGTTTGGGAATTGAGCAGCCATTTGCTGCGCAATGATTTCTGCCAGTTCGGCAGTCGCTATCTGGTTCTCGCGTCGAGGAGGCATTCTAAAAGAGGAAACATGAAAGGAAACGAGTGAGAGAATTAGACGAAAAGAATGAGATGAAACAAATCTGATGAAAGCAAGGATAGCGGTCATTTGTTTGTTACTACAAATCAACAAACGACACACAGTGACTAATCAAAGTAAATGAGTCAAAAATAATGTATCGCGAAGACATGCTCGCCTATAAGTGAACACTCATCCCAAGAATTCCCAGGTAAGCACAACTGGTCTCGCGTCTGATGAGATATATACGAAGTTCTTGCCTAGACAGAAAACCCAGAATACAGGCATTCACCCTTCCAGTTTGCATGTGTTCACATTATTTAAAACCCAAAACCTTGACGAGATTTTGAAAACTCAAAGGGGTTCAAAACCATATAACAGAGGGTTCAAAACCTTACAATAGAGGGTTCAAAACCTAGTAATCAATCATCCTAGAATAGATGATTAGTTTTCAAAGCGGTTTTGAAATTTATGTTCTTGTTGTGGTCGTCGCCTAAGGATAGGTGACAGTATTGTTTTATGACTAAACGCAAGTAAACTCGCGTTAGGGTCCTAGAAAGGTTATAGACTAGGTCAAAGCATTACTAATAACCTAATTCCCTATAACCATTGGCTCTGATACCATCTTTTCTGTCACACCCCGACCACGTAGAACATACAATACATGGTGGAAACATCGGGGAGTGTTGTAACAGAATTAATGTTTCACAACCATGGAAATTTAAGTTTCGTTTTATTCATCAAACAAGCGAGTTACATTGTCTTTAAACAAGAAATAAAGAGTACATAACAAAATTTAACTAGTTCTTGTCTCGTTTTAAGTCACTAAGGCACAGGTCCGCCTAAGTATGTCTTGATAAGTCCTATGCATCATCTCCTGAAAACACATTTGAAAATAGGTACGTCAGCATAAAAATGCCTGTGAGATACATAGGTTTTGTGAAAACAGAATTCATGACTTATGTTTGAGAAAGATGTTTAGTCATGAACCTTGTAATTTGCTTTGTTTTATAAATCATTTGAAAAACGATAAGATCAGATGATATGTATAAATAAATGTTAGGTTAAATGAATAACCATGTAAAAATGAGTTTGTGTAAGATAAGTTGTTTGTAAACAATGTTTTGTAAAAAGTATGTTATTTGTTTACAATGTTATATGTCTCAAATTGAAATGATTCAAATAACGCTACAGTATGTGATACCATACAAACACTTATATATAGGAAGTACCAGCGGCGTATCCACCATGCTTGTATCATATTACACACGCCTCGTTACTTAAATCACTTACTCCAACCAAACCACCAAGATGTAATGTTTAACGATTGTAGAAATGTTTATGTATAGTCAAATGTCTATTGTCAAATGTAAATCATGCCAACAGATACAAATGGTTCACACGGTTCAACAGTTACAAACGGTTCATATAATCAAAGGGTTACGACGGTTCACATAGTCAAGTAGTTACAACGGTTCAAAATGTAGTATAATGTGTTCATATGCTGGATGAGCATATGCAACAGAAACGCAATGTAAAACAATGTACTAAGTATGCACACAATGGACATACATAGCATGAAATGTAATGTAGAACGATGTACTAAGTACACACACAATGGGCATACATAGCATGTAATGTAAAACGATGTACTAAGTACGCACACAATGGGCATACATAACATGTAATGTAAAACGATGTACTAAGTACGCACACAATGGGCATACATAGCATGTAATGTAATGAAATCATGTACTATAATGTACTAACGAACATAGCAGGTATATGATGTGAAAGCATGGAAAGCATGAAAGTAACAAGTAGGCACATGTGTTTCACCCCAAAACGGTTTGGAAAATAGTAAAAGAGGGGTCTATGTACTCACTTGAGATTGCTCAGAAGTCCTAAGATAATCACCAAGCAATGCTAGAGATCACGGAATATCAAACGGCACCTAATATAGGTAACTACATTAATAAACCGGACCTAAATCGGAAGATCGGATAGAATGAGGGTTCGTAAACCAAACGAGTATGGAGACTCGTGTAATATGGTTTAACAAATCCTACATACTAAATGAAACCTAACATAAGTGCTTTTGACCCATTACGACCCGTTTAGGTAGCTTATGCTACTTTAACGCGTCGTTCGCGTGAAACACGTTCGGAACGTCTAACTAGTTCTATGACAAGTGTTATATGCCTAAACATGTTACATAATCAGTTATGTGACAAAAGTTTAGGTTACATATGCTTAATTACCAATTATACATGAAAAGGGTATTATGGTAATTTACCTAAGGCATATAAACTACCTATCATAACAACTACTTAAACGAAGCGACCATAAGGTATAACCTCGGAAGGTTATTCCCTATATACTATGGTCACCTAATGTGTTTGGTCGGATCCTAATGATCGACCAAATGGGTCGGGTTCGAAGGTATAAGCGATTTATTAGGTCGCTTACCCTACGACCCTAGACAACGTGGTAATCAGTAGGCATAGTCCCAAGGGACTATAACCAACGTGATTACGCTCACGTTGCGAAGTTCAAACGAACTTCGCATTGACCATAAACTGGTCAACGCAGAAAGTCAAACAAAGTTTGACTTTCAGACTCGAAAAGCAATAAAAGAACGAAAGAATACTTACGAAGGGTCCCCGAATGCTAATCTAGATCCAAATAACTCAGGTATGAAACAATGGTTCCAACTAAGAGTCTTTTAGATCAGATTCTAGTGGGTTTGAAGCAAATGGGGGTGGGGTATTTATAGTTTTCGGGTAACCGTTAAGATCGTTTCATGGAAACCGTGCTCAAATCACATGCGTACACTTGTTGGAAAGTTTAGGTGACTAAAAATGGCTCCTAATCAGCTGAAAGGGCAGTTGAGAATGTGTGGTTGTGGATCAAACAGCTGGAATCTGCTGACTGTTCATTATTATCTGATCAGAGAGGCTGACACGCCCGCTTCAGGATATACCAAAACTCAGGCGGGCCGCCTGGACATGTTTGATCAGAAATAAGTTTCAGAAATGACTGTTTTGGTCCCTGCACGTGTTAAAGGCCATTCCCGACACTTCTAAGGCCCTTAAAGCCAACTTTAAGGCCCTAAAATGATGCCCAATCATTGTGGACTTGAAACATGCTCAAAAATATGTCGGGTGTTGGTTCGTTTGGTCGTACGAACGTGATGTTTGGTTAATTACGACGGAATGCGCACAAGCGCGAAAAACGATCCAAAATGCGTGACGAATGGATTTTTCTTAAGCCAAACACTAAAATAAAATATTTTAGTGCTTACATAAATTTTTGGATGTCCGGATGTATTCAGAACGTAAGTTATGCGCGAAAGTGCAAACTTGTGCACTTTTTGACGCTTTTAGTCCCTGAATGACCCAAAAGTTTATTTTAGCACACCGAACCCCTCAAAGCGTATTTCTAAGCTATGTAAAGGATATTTATGGTATGTTTAACTTATGGTCATGTTCCGGAATGTCTGTTACTGTTCAAATTGGCATACTTTGGCAGTTTGTCAACTTTAGTCCCTGTAAGCGATTTAACTTGATTTTGCCATACCAAAGCCTTCAAAACTTATTTCTAAGTTAAGTAAAGGTTATTTAAGGTATGTTAAGCCTATTTAACTATTCCGAAGTGTTCGTTGCATTGAACTGGTTATATTTACGCATCAGTACGCGTATAACCTTCCAGAAAGCGATTTAGAGCTTGAAATCGAACAAGAATTGATATGTGTAAATGATACACATATTTATACAGATCCCAAGTATGAAATACAATATTTCATTAGTTTGGCATTTGTTTGATGGTTGAAGTGACACAGGTGTCACAACAGGGAACATCGGGGTTAGAAACCCTGATGGAGATATAGTGATAATGGATCGTTTGTCAGATAGCATTATCATAAACGGGGAGATTGTGAGCACGATGGATATTGAACGAGTCATAAGAGGTCATCCTTTTGTAAAGGATGTTGCGGTTGTTGGGATACCTGACAGCCTAGTTGGTGTTTTTCAAAAAAATTTTTGTGTTTTTTCACTTTTAACCCAAATGTTTTCATCTTTTATATTTTAACCCTCTTAATTTGTTTACTTTTAACCCAAAACTTTTCATCTTTTATAACTTAAACCAAAAATTTTTTATTTACAACTTTGGTGCCCCATACTTTTTTATCTTTCGCAAGTTTTTCGTTTTACGTTTCGTTCTAAAATTTGCGAGTTAATACGTCGCAAAGTGCGTGTGAGTTTCAACGTTTTTGGTCTATTTTTTCACATTTGACAGGTATGTCGCAATGTGTCTATTTTCCCCCTTTGGCAAGTTCGCCGCAGCGGGTGGATCCTAACATGGCGCAACGTGCATGTGTGGTTCAACTTTTTTTTTTTGAACGGCAACTCACTATTTAAATTTATAAATAGAGACAGCAAGGGGCTGAAAAACACAAAGACAAAAAAGACAAACGAGACAAGGGAAAACAGAAAAAAAAAACCGATTACAAAATATCTGAAATGTAAAAAACCACCCACTTATCCCAGTCCAACCTTGGAAGCTTTGTGCGGTTAGAAATCGAAAGATAGACGTTTTCTTTTATAAGGTCGACCATTCTCCGTGTTGAAACAAAATGCCCCTCGAAAACTTTGATATTTCTAGCATTCCAGATCCGCCAAACCGTGGCCATAATGACCGTGTAAACAACTCTCCTCCATCTTGCCGACCCAATGTTTCCAGTTAAATTATTCACAATTTCCTTTAAACTTCCCAGATTAATCGGAGGAGGTATCCGCATCCAAATCGCGATCTGCCACCACACGCTTTGAGCCCATAAGCAATTAACAAAAACGTGATTAGTATCCTCAGTCCCGTACCCGCATCTATTACACAAAAGATTCTGTAAACTAATGCCTCTTTTATCTAAATTGATTTTATCCGCCACTTTCCCTTTTAACACCCTCCACATCAAATAATTACTCTTTAACGGAGCCCAAGAGTTCCATCTAAACGGAACCTCACTGATCGTATCATTGTCGACCGCAATATTAGCCCGTACACACTTGATTGAGAAGCTGTCACCGACTTTGTTATCCCACCGCCAAATATCCATTTTATTCTCTTTAATAATGACCGATTGGAGAAGACCCGATAGGCGGTGAAACTGGTCCCATTCCTCCACCGTGTTAGGACTTCTTATCCAGTCCCACTTCCAAACGAAATCCAGCCCCACCTTCCCTGAATAGCTCCTCACCATACCGTTTTTATCTTTCGTGAGTTTGAACAGATCAGGAAAAGACCTCATCAGCCTGTCTTCATGAAGCCATCGGTCCTTCCGGAATCGGACCTTTGACCCGTTGCCAATATTGACAGACAATTTCTCGTCTATATTAATACCCAGCTTCGAAAAACTTCTATCCTCAGCCCCGATGTCCTTCCAAACGCCTGGAATCGATTTTCTAACCGGAATCAATTTCGTGTCGACTTTATTTTTATGGATAGCATAAATTACCGCAGCCTAAAGCTGAGTGGGATTATCTTTATATCTCCACCACCATTTCGACATCATCGCAAGATTAAAGTCCGACAACTTACCAATCCCAAGCGCACCTTTTGTTTTGGATTTTGTCATCACATCCCATTTAACCCATCTCATCTTATTGACGTTACCTTTTCTTCCCCAAACAAAATCCATTCTGATGCCTTCAATCTTCTTTAAAACCGACTTAGGAGCCGAAAACAATGAGAGGTAATAAGATGGCATACTAGCCAATACAACTTTTGCCAACGTCACCCGTCCAGCAAAAGACAGCGTGTTAGCCTTCCAAGCCGATAGCTTGCGCTGGATTTTATCTATCACCACTTTCCAATTCTTGAATAGTTTCATGTTGGCGCCTAAAGGTATACCGAGGTAAATGAAAGGAAACTTCCCAGCAGTGCACTTTAGAATTTTAGCCTTATCAGACACCTTCTCGTAACTGACACTAACACCAAACAGGCTACATTTGTTGTGATTGACTTTAAGACCCGTAACTAGATAGAGGCATCTAAGAAAACGATTCAAACTAACAATATTATGCTCCGACCATTCACCGACGAAGATAACATCATCCGTGTAGCAAAGGTGCGTAATCAAAGGGCCATCATTTGGCAATTTTACCCCATGGAAAAGCCCGATGTTGACTGTCTTTTTCATGAAAAAAGTAACAACTTCCATCACAATGATAAAGAGATAAGGGGACAACGGATCACCTTGCTTGAGCCCCCTTTTGAAAGCAAATTCCCCTGTAGGCGCTCCATTCACCAAAACCGAGCCCCGACCCGATCTAAGGCAACCGCTAATCCAGTCTATCCATTTAGATGGGAAATTCATATATTTCATAATCATAAACAGACACTTCCAGTTGACAGAGTCGTAGGCCTTTTGGAAATCGACTTTAAAAATCATAACTTGACGTTTATTTCTCTTAGCCCACGCCACTACCTCGCTAACAATTAAAGCACTATCCAGAATGTTCCTATCCCCCACAAAAGCAGACTGCACCGGCGAGATCAGACGACTCATGAAAATTTTTAATCTAAAGGCTAGGATCTTAGCAATAATTTTGTAAAAGGAGCCCACGAGAGAAATAGGCCTGAAATCGTTTAAGTTTTGCCCATCCAGAACTTTTGGTATTAAGGGGGATAAAAGAAGCATCACACCCACAGCTTATATTCCCAGTTTCATAAAATTCTCCCATAGCTCTCATGAAAACCGGTTTTAAAATGTCCCAGAATCGCTTGAAAAAGCGAAGGGTGAAGCCGTCCAGACCAGGAGCTTTCCCTCCGTTACATCCCCGAATCGCCCTCCAAACCTCTTCTTCCGAGAATCTATCCGTAAGCAAGGACACCTCAGCTTCATCGATATGAGGCAAACCGACACCATCAAAAACAGTTCTTCTACGAATCGGCTCCGCAAAGTGTTTTCTGAACCATTTCCTAATCTCTTCTTTTAAAGCGACCGGTTCCATGATCCATTCCCCGTAAAACACAACCTATTTATACGGTTTTTCGAATTACGAATATTAATGTAACTATGAAAAAAAGAGATTAGGAAATATAAATGGAAAAAATAGACGTAAACACAGCCCATTTATACGTCTATTTTATCCATTTAACAAGTTTGTCGCAACACGGGGATCCTAAATCGACATAGTTATTTTTTATATGTTATATGTTTCAGTCCTATTTCTTCGCATTAACCATGGCCGGCCCTGAAGGTAGGCGGGGAGGCCACCGACCAGGGCCCGATATTTCGAAGGGCACATTATTTTTTTAAAAACCTATGATATGTAAATGTAAAAATAAATTAATTAATAGGGTATACTCATACAAACACCAACATAGGCCCACTTATAAAACTTTTTTATGGTTTACATTAGTTATTAGCCTATCGGCATTAGGTTTAGACCTTTAGTGAGCCCAATACCCACTTTCGTTAAGGCCTAAAGGCACGTGTTTTCGAGCTCGAACATGGTAAATTAATTCTCAGGGCCGGCCCTGGCATTAACACGCCGCAACTTCAATGTTGGTGGTCGCTACCAGCGGTGTGGCATTGATGTCATTTGGCATAGGTTGTTCAAGCACAGGGAGTACAACTGGCTGGTTGAAAAATAACGTTACGTAAATGAATATCAAAATGTAGATAAAAATAACTCATGTGCACCGTTAATATTATTTGAAACTATATATAAAAAGATGAAACATGTAAAAAAATGACATCATAACGGAAAACTTGTTAAAAATTTAAAGTGTTAACTTTATTAAAGTTCGGGGATTGTGATGTAAAACGATTTAAAAAGCATAAAAACAACTTTATTAGTGTTCGGGGTACGTTCGATAACTTTATTAAAATTCAGGGGATAAGAATGTAAATTAGTATTAAAAAAACAAACAAAATTAAGGGGGCAAAAGTGTAAGAGCCAAAATTATGTGGTCAAAACATAAAATAGAGGTGTCTTGTGTGATGCATAGAATTAGAAATGCCACTAAAATTGATTAAATTATCAAGTTGCCATAAAAGATTAGCTAATTATGTAAATGTGAATGACATTCTAGTAAATAAATTTAAAACTACGGGGTTTTCATGTACCGTAACTTATGATGTGTTTTTAGTATATATCATAATAAGGGTAAGATTTCGAAAATACATCTTCGGTAATGTTACAGTTTTACCCCTTGGGGGTACATTTATGCAATTGGCCAGACGCGTGGGTTGGGGGGGGGGGGGGGGGGCTAAGACAATAGTTTTTTTTTAAATATAGGATAAGAGTGTCAGCGGCCGCTAAACACAAGGGGCAAAATTACAGTTTACTTATAAATTAATAATCTCTGGTGTAGAAAGCACACTTGTGATTCTGGCATTTAATTGAATACCTAGTCAAGAGAACTTGGTTTCCTTGGAAAAGACTTCGAAGTAAATTAAAGAGTTTCGTGAATCTTTGCATTGCTAAACTTGATGTTAACCCATCTCACACGCTCAAACTGCATACCAATTGGGTCCTTGTCCAAGCCCGTCTCACACTCATGATAAATCCATCCTTGACCGCAACATCGATCATTCAATAAACTTCAATAAGTTAGGGCGGTGGTATCCATCTAGATCAAATCACACATCTCTAATATCTCTATCTTCCACATTAACGCCATATGATATTTTTTTATCTCTTTCTTGGGGACCTTTAATTCCATCTTTCTAATCCCTAGACCATTTTCATTTTCTTTAAAATAAATAAATATATAAACTAACATACAAATAACTAATTATATTACATTTTTTTAATAGCCAACGGAACTTTATTAACACTCAAAACCAAATAAAACAAGTTAACCAGCCAGCTGGATAAATACAGAAAAGGAAAGCTTGAAAAGAAATTACAAATTATAATACTACATTGAAATCCCACCACTCTTGTCGTGTTACCAAACTATACTTTGATCTCGCCTTCAAACTTTGAAACGAAGCTTCTTTGATCTCTTCTGTAATTATTTGTGTCGCACCATGTTTATTTGAAAAGACCTTTCCGTTCCTATTCTTCCACAATACCCACATTGTTTGGATAGCTATCGCGTGAATTACTTTCCTCACCTTTTTACGCTTTTATATTCTGTTCAATTCCTGTAGTAAATCTTTTATGTTTCCTTCTGTGTTTATCATCGGAATGCCAATCCAGTTTACAATCTTGTCCCATATTCTTTTTCCGAAGTTACACTGAATGAGGACGTGATCCGCGGTCTCCTCTGCAGCCCCGCATATCTTGCACCTAACATCAGAGATGTTTATTCCTCTGTTCCTTAAAGTTGTCGCCGTCGGGATTTTTCCCTCCATTGCTCTCCAAACAAACATCGAGCTCTTGTTGGTAGTCCAACGATTCCAAACGAAGTCAGCGGCTGGATCGTTTAGATCGATTTGCCGACTCAAGGCCTGTCTCACTATTTTCGTGCTCAGTTCCTATTGTTCGTAGTTATGCCAATACCACACATCCTTACACATTGAAATTCATTGATGTTGCAGAAGAGAATTCATGTTATCTAAGTCACGTAATTCCATTTCATTGCTTGGAATTCTTTCCCAAGCCCAATCCCATATCCTCCCACCATTGATTTCCCGGTAGCACTTACTTACAAGAGCCTTCTTTCTGGTAGTAATATGATACAAACCTGGGAATTGCACTCTCAACGGATTACACCCAAGCCATGTATCAATCCAAAACATAGTATTGTTTCCTGACCCCACTTTGATTCTTAAACTTACGTCGATATTGATATTATTTTTAAAGAATTCCTTACCTATTTCACCAATATTTTTCCATACACCAGGCAAATATTTTTTTACCGGTATTGCCTCCACCTTCCTTTGACTGGTATCAATCAACTTTATCACTTTCACCCATAAGTTTTCTGGTTCCATTTTCAATCTCCACCACCATTTGACCAACAAAGCCATGTTCAGATCTCTGATATTCCCTATGCCAAGGCCTCCGAAATCTTTTGCTGCCACTATCTTTTCCCATTTCACCCATCTAATTTTATTGTTTATGTTGTTTCCACCCCATAGGAACTTCCTACGAATCCCTTCCAATATTTTCAATACACCGATAGGACATTTGTATAGAGATATATAATAGTTAGGTAGACTGCCGAGCACTGCTTTAACTAGTACGGCCCTTCCCACGAATGATAAGTTTTTTGCCTTCCAGTTAGAGAGTCTTTTGTTGAACATATCGATCACTTCCTTCCAATTCGCAATCTTGTTCATATTTACACCCACCTTCAAACCTAGATATATAAAGGGGAACTTCCCGGCCTTACAATTAAATACCGATGCCATACCTTCTACTTCCACTTCCGGAATGCCCATGCCATAGAGCTGACTTTTGCGTTGGTTTACTTTTAGACCAGATAAAAGGTAGAAAATACGGAGGATTCTTTTGAGGTTTTTGACATTGTTTTCCTCCCACTCACCCACAAATATTGAATCATCCGCATATAACATATGAGTTAAGTATGGACCGTTCCTTGGTAATTTTATACCAGAAAGCATGTTACTATTTTCAGCTCTTATCATCAGAATATGCAAGGCTTCCATTGCAACAATAAAAAGAAAGGGTGAAAGAGGGTCCCCTTGCCTTAACCCTCTTTTATATTGAAACTCTTCCGTTGGAGAGCCATTTACCAATATCGAGCTTCTCCCTGTGAATAGTATCCCCATTACCCAATTCCTCCACTTCGGTGGGAATCCCATTTGCATTAATACAGAGATTAGGAATTTCCAGTTAATTGTGTCATACGCCTTCTCAATGTCTGCCTTAAACACAAACAACCGTCTTCCCGTCCTTTTAGCCCAACCAACCACTTCATTGATAATCAAAGGACCATCAGCAATGTTTCTTTCCGATACAAAAGCCGACTGGGCATTTGATTCCACACATTTTATAACCTTTTTTATTCGGTTCGCGAGAACTTAAGAAATCGATTTATTCACCACACCTATTAGTGATATTGGTCTGAAATCAAAGAGGGTCATAGGATCTATTACCTTCGGTATGAGGGCAATGAAAGAGGCACTGCACGAGTGATGAAGTGAACCATGTGTGAAGAATTGATCCATGATCTGCATAATCGACCCCTTCAATTCCTCCCAATAAGTTTTTATTAATTTGAATGTAATACCGTCTGGGCCAGGCGATTTGTTTATTCCACAATCCCAAACCGCATTTCGCACCTCTTCCACCGTAAATGGTGAAATCAGACCAACCGCTTGTTCTGTATTCAACTGTTTGAAATCTCCTGGGCCAATCCTGGGACTTGAACTCACTGGTTCATTCAATTTTAATTTAAAGGCGGATAAGAACTGTGCTTTGATCTGTATCGGATCCAACACCCAAACTCCATCGATCCATAAGCCCGCGATTCTGTTCCTAGCGATGTGTTTGTTTACAATGGAGTGAAAAAGTTCGTGTTTTCATCTCCCAGCTCGACCCACCAAAGTCTGGCCTTTTGTTTCATATCTAATGCCACCGATTCTTGCCATTCTTTTATTTTTGATTTACTAACGTGCCATGTTGTGAGTTCCTCTTCCGTTAGCTGTCTATTTTCAGCTATCTCATCTAGGTGTTCCAGCTTGTTCTGTGCTTCCAAAATGGCTCTCGCCTCTTCCTCCGTTTTATTCTTTCTCCAAGTCTTCAAATCCTCTTTGACTGCCTTTAACTTTGCTGCCAGTTCTTCATCTTCAAATCTTGATTCACGTGTTTTATCGAATCCTCTTCTCACCGCCTCATCAAAGCCTGCTAGTGAGAACCATCTGTCAAACAATCTGAAGGGTGATGGCCCGAAGCTATTATTCACAGTGGTTAGTATTAGGGGGCTGTGGTCGGATATTTCTTTGTTTAGAGCCAATAAAGATGCATTCGGCCATTTACTCATAAAGTTTTCACAGACCAACACCTGATCTATCTTACTTAAGTTTTCCCATCTCCTGATAGAAACGTGAATTTCCTACCGGTCATATTATACTCCTGGAATCCCCCACTACTTATGAAATTGTTGAAACAAATGGCTCCATTTACATCGAACTGAGAATTGAATCTATCTTCGGGAAATCTTACCTCGTTGAAGTCGCCTAACATGGTCCAATCTCTAGTTAAGCGATTTTTCGCCTCCAATAATTCTTCCCACGTTCTTCTTCTATTTGCCTTTAAAGTTGAACCGTACATATTCACTATAACCAAATCATCGTTTGGCCCTGTTACCTTGCCCTTTATTATTATAAAATTCTGACTTTTAAACTCATGTTCTTTCTTAAATACTAATGGATTCCATAGTGATAATAAGCCCCCAGATCTTCCATAAGCATCTACCTTTTAAAATTCGAAACTAGAACTATCCCAAAATCTTCTTATTTTACTTAAAGGAAAGTCCCTGAATTGTGTTTCTTGAAGGGCGATAAATGACAAATTAAACATCGACAATAGCCCCCCTGACTCGAGCGGCTTTCCCTACCCCTCCTACTCCTTTAATATTGAGGGATCCAAAGTTCATTGGATCACGACATCCACCATGTCTTCAGGGACCGTTGCCTTTACAAGTGATCCATGTTTATGAAGATCAACTCCTAGTTTTGCTCCCATCCCTATCATCGCTTCTGAATGGGTCTCAATCACCTGCTCATTTGTTGTATTGTCGTTATTCGTACCTTGGCTTTCCGTATCCGTAGCATCAACTTGAGGTGACTTGATTAGATTCTTCTTCCCATTCCGAATGGAGCTCGTCGTTCAGACAATCCCCACCTTTCTCAATGTTGATTAATTCCTCTTCAGTGATTCTTCTCCTTGCCTTGTTTTTCCTCTTATTGTTTTTACCTAACTTTTAAAAAGGCCTCTTCATTTTTTTTTAATTCTGGCTTCGTCTGATAATTCTGCATTTAGGTCAGGGATTCTGCCTTTCCTAATAATTACGTTTGGTTTCAAGCTAGAGGAGGATCGGGCTTCAGCCAAGGTTGGTCTTTTTCTTCTCTTTTGGGCTGATGGACCAGGCCTAATAACCCTATCGTAATCCAACTTATCTAACGCCGGATCACTGTTTATTGTGGGACCTACAAAATCTGTGTTACCCTGCATTACATACGGTTCTCCGGTTTCCATGTTATTTTCCACCTTTTCTGGATTTTCCTCGTACCTCGTCCCATCATAATTATTATGTTCATTTTCCATCATAGAAGTTTCATTTTCCACGTAATCCCCATTATGACCACCCTCGTTCTTTGAACTTGAGCCGTCTTTTGGTTCCAACGTTTCCTTTACCGAATACCGGGTCCGCCTGACTTCCGTTTGTTTCCGTCTTCTCCAGCACCGGATCTGTCTGTGCCGGAACCATCTCCGCATCTAATTCCAGCTCTGATATGAACTCCGGTACCCATAGCTGGTTGGTCTCAGTTACCCAGACTTCGTATAATAAGTGTTTCCATCTTATTGTAATCTTTTCATTGATCATAGCACCATGTTTCACACTTACACCTAATATATCATCATTAAAACTTAAATCCTTCTCATCAGCCTCAGACGGTTTTACCACTCTTCCAAAACTCTCTCCTATGCAGTTGAAGACTTCCTTGATCCAAAGCTGAAGAGGGACACCTCTAATCCTTAGCCATGTTATCCTTTCAAACAGTAGAAAACCCCCAGTCCACCTGTCTAAGCTGCAGAACCATTGTTTCCATTCCTCCGTTTCATTATTCAGCATCTCATCCAACTTTACTTGCAAATAAAAAATTATTAGTACCTTGAGTCCTCCAATATATCTAACCTGAGCATCTCTTAGCCCATGTTGTAGCTTCATAATACTAACTTTACTCAATAACTCAACATTTATCAATTCCCCAATTGCCGACCTCCCTTTCCAGCTTATGAATAGTTTTGATTCGTTTGCGAAAGTTAAACATTTCTCATATTCGTTGACAACTTTCTTACCCTTTGCCACATCCGCCCATGACAGACCTTGTCTTACCATTGTGTTAGGTGTTACCCCTATGCTCGGTATACCGGACTGAGCATGACTTTCTGGTTTCCTAACCCAAGTTTTGTTCTGATTCTTCCCTGGTTTTTTGAAAATCTTTACGAACCTCGCCACATTTGCTCTTATCTTCCACCCGTAGAAACTCATTTGGTTCAGAGCCTTTATCATTTTGTCTATATCCTTAACCTTAACGAATCTGAGGAAATCGAAGCGTTGCCCCCCTCTTGTCTAATTTTCTCGCGATGTGTGCATCCACAATATGACCTTAGTTCCTACATTCTGTCCATAGCTCACCATCGGATATGTGGGGGTGGATGTTTGTGAAATGTTGTTCCGTTCTCCTTAGAAGCATCGTTGTCATACTTTTCTCCATCGCCTGGTGTTTCCTTAATTTCGCCTTCCTCTATTTCTTGAAACATATCAGCCCTTATCGTATCCACAGATATAAACCCGGATCTATAAGAGGTTAATAGGATTCGAATCAATCTAGCTGAACTATAAAATAGCCGCGATCGATATCAGACCTACTAAGCAATCAAGACGCCGAGAATACACCTGAAGATGGCCACAGAAAATCAGTCGCGAGACGGAAGAGTCAAGACCCGGGAGGCGAATGGAAGATTCGAAGTATCGATTTACAATGAGAGGTAGGGCCCGACTGTAACACCCCGTGTTTTGGAAAGTTAAAGTACAAGTCAAAGTCACAGTCAAAGTCAAAGGAAGAAAAGATTGCTAATTGTGATCTGTCACTCCTTGCTTAACTATTGATTTCACTCCCTTGACTTGTAATTGAATTCTGTGATTTATTTGCTTTAGTTGTATTATGTGGAGTATCTATAATAATCAAGGTTTAATCGATGTTTATCTATAATTTACTTATCGCTTCATCGCTAATCGCATCGCACTCGCGTTCGCAACTTGATTTGTAACACCCCAAAAACGGGTTTGGTAATCAAACCACGTTAATAGTGAAAATGAGTAAAATACCGTTAGTGGTAAAAATTAACCCGGTAAAAAAATTAGGATTTAAATAAATAAACTTGATATTAATTAAAAGGAGGATAAATACTTTGAGAAAAACAAAGTATGTAAAAGGCCCGAGTTAACGGGACTTAAAATAAAACAGGTTATCACTACCCGAACCCATTAAGTTAACTAGGAATAATTAACCTAGTTAATAGGAGGGAATGTTACTAGAAATAAGTAGGTTATAGCCTACTTAATAACAAACCAAAACATGAGGGGCTAAAGGTGGTTAAATTAGAAAATGTTTTAACTATAACATTTATTTAAAAAATGAAAACACACACAGAGGTGTGTGTGGAGATCGACCAGGAGGGAGCTCCCATGGAGCAAACGCTAGTTCTTCAAGAATCTACAAAATTGGAGCTCAATTCAGGCCCTAAATCGATGCATGAACATATAAAAACGATCACCAAGCTTAGGGGATCATGAGGTATGTCAAATTTTTGATATTTATGAAGTTGAGATTCTTGATGAATTTATGAAAATTGAAATTCAAGCTTTAATGATTGATATTTGGGTCAAACTAGGATGAATCCATGTTTAGGAACAAACCCTAGTCAATAAACTTACGAATTTGTGCTCATGATTATGAACTTCCTAATCACCCACTTAGTTGTTAAATGGGTTTTGTAGGTTGAGGAAGAACACTTGAATTTTGATTATGAGATGGGTGTTGTTTGAATTTCATGAAGTGAATCTAGGGTTTTTATGTATGTTAGATATAAAAAAATTGGGAATGATGATAAACTTGGTAGAAATAACTAGTTATGAACTAGTTTATAAATGTGTAAAAGTTATACCCACTATGTGTTTGATAAAATGCCTGAGTGAAATCGCGCGCCCACTCAGTTGAAAGTAGAATTTGATTTGATTAGGCATCGTAAGAATGCCTAATAACATGATAAAAATGGGTTTCATTTATAGATGAAAACCCTGTAAATGTTGTTTAATGAATAATGTATTTTTTTATAATTGATTAGGTTGCTTAAAAGCGTTATTGAACGCAAATTTGCGTTTGGTATGATTGACGGTAAACAACCTTTATAAGTTAAGTTAACTAATTATGAAGTCGAATAGTAGTTTCGACATAGAAAATACGTAAGGTGGAAAAGTCGTGATTATTAATGACTAATCTAACCACCTTTGAATGATGACGATAGTTTGACACTTAACGAGCACGGTGGAGGCTTGGGAAGAAACTGGTCAAACGAATCAAGAAGGAAAAGAAAAGCGTAGCTCGGATACGAGGTAAGTTAAGCTTACGTCCTTTTTACTTTTATTACAAAATGCTTATTTGTGAACATGGAATACGATTTATATTAAGTAAATGAAACATGATGTTCCGGCGCGATATAATGCTAGTCGGAATAAGTGAAAATGGTAGAAACCGTAAATTATGGTAGAAAGGGGTAAAAATGGTGAAATGGTAATCCGGACATGGGTTAACGAATAGATAAAGGATTTAAAACGACACCATTTGGCATAAGTCATAATGGGTCAAATAAAACAGGAAACGACTTTCAAGTTGGATGATTTCAAAAAGTAAACCGGGATAGGTTAAAGGGGTGAAATGGTAATTAAGTGCCATCTTATAATGACAATTAGTCATTTCGGCTAAACGGGTCAAATGGTGTTATTAACACCATTTGTCAATAATATTTGATGATTGCTTATTGAGTTTTGTGATCACAGGAATTAACACATGGTTAGCATTGCTATTAACTAGATATTAATAGCGAAAGGTATTGAAACGGGTCAATCTTATGACCCGAGTCAGGTACGCATGTTTAGAATTATAGCTAAAAGTGATATTTTGGTCAAATAATATCGGAAGTCCTTCGTCGCGCAAATGAAGGACTAAAATTGACCAAAAAGCCCTTGAGGGGTAAATAGGGTAAATAACCTTTAAAGAGTTGTTTTGAAATAAGCGTCTTGTTAAATTGAGTCGTTGGAATTCGTATAAAAATGGTGATAGGATGTAAACCAATAGAAGCATGATTTAAGTCTAAAAATGTAAAATACTCGTAACGGGTCAAAACAAGTATATATATGCGTTACGGGTTAAAACTTCTTAAGGAACCCGTGAAGTTAAATCTTGAAAACTAGTAAACGGATATAACATGATGACCATGGGATTTTGAAGGAAAATAACAAATTAGTTTGGTAAAAGCATGAACGGGTCAAAAGTGTCATAGTTGAATATCAAGCCGAGAGCTTGAAATCTAAATTTTGTGAATTTGGATGTTGGATTTTAACTCCATGTGATGGAGAATTAAATTACTAACGCGTAGGAAAAAGAATCGTGTAAAACAGATGAATAACGAATGAGTTATGTCCGTTTTCGTGAAACTTGGGTTGGCTAGGAATTATACAGCAACAAATAAATAGCTTGCTGTCAAAAAGGGGGCTAGGTGGGGCGTCTAGCCCCCCCTGAATTCCAAAAATGTTTAATTTTGTTTGTTTGACCCATATAACTTGTTTAAACTTGTTATTTAACTATCGAAACTAACTTTTAACTTGGTTTTGATCATAGGTGATTGCCAAGAGTGCCCGGATGAAGATCAAGCTCGAAGAAGAACCGAACACGATAAAGTTAAAAGCTTCCGCATGACGTTTCGTCCTGTCTCTTAAACGACGAACACAAATTCATTACAATGTACTTAAACCTTTATTTGTTAAAGTTTTAAATTAACCATATTTAGTAAAGTACATTTAATCATGATTACACGCTTATTTTAGTAAACAATACGAAAACCTTAAAATAATAACAAGAGTGTTACAAGTTGGTAATCAGAGCTCACGGTTAAAGAGTAAAGCGTGTTCGGTTCGAGGCTTGATCGCAAATCCGGTAAGTTATATCTATATAAATGGTTAACATGATTAAAGTGTTTTAAATAACACATAGAGTTATCGTTTAATACACGTTACTTTAATTAAATGATAAAAATAGTTGACGAGATTACGCGCGTTGATGTGTATAGTAGAAAAGCCTTGTATTATAATACGGGCGATTACTGAGATCGATATTACTAACCATTGTAAATGTTTTAGTTGAATGAAACTCGCATCTGAAGATAGCGGGAGTGTAACAAATCTCGGATATGACTGGAGGAACGGTCCGAAATATGACAAGCAGAGCGTACTCGCCAAGGACCTAAATCGCGTAACAGTCGCGAGTAAGGTGAATAGCAAGGAAAGCCGTTAGGGCAAGCATTACAGGTGCACGTTTTAAATTATTGCACGAATAGTAATATGCAACAGATACGTAGAGACTGACCGTTGCATATATAGATTAAAAACTTGGAAAAAAAAACCTGAATAGAATACCTATCAAGGATATTATTTCCAAGAAAAATAAGTAGGGGTATTACTTACATGGGGTGTAATGTGAAAATTATAAAAAGGTCATGTATGCCAGGTGTTGATCGCTTACTCTGGCCAAGTAAGTAGTGAACACGTGGTACCATGAACTTTCTATGATGGACATATTTACATCCGATGTAGTAAGGACGGGGTGAATGGGACAAATTAAAAAGTACCCAAATGAAACAAATGAACAAAATAGTTGATAATAATGTAAACGCACAGTCGGGTGACGAAAGCGTATTACATTAGGATAATGAGCCCGAGAGAAGGGACAAGGATTAATGTAAATGATGATATAAATGAATGATCAAAAGAAAATTCACGAAAATAATTCATCTTGGACGAAAGGGCCATGGTGAACAAAATGGGCAAGTAAAACCAAAGTATAGATGATCCGCCGGGTCATAAAAACAAAGGTGTTGCCCACACGAAAAAGATAATCAAGGTTGTTAACTTTAGTCGTAGTAAAGCAAGGATAACGATGATAATCGTCACTCATAATTAATAAGGCTGCCAATGGTGGTCACGTAAAGAATAAAAGACATGGTCGAATAAAAGCGACGGATTTCGCTAAGATGACCAAGTAAATCGAAACGAAGTCTTAATGCATACCGGAAGGGGTGCAATGATAACGATTTCGGTAAAACACCCGGTTGATGGGTAAGGAATTAAACGCATGCGTAGACTGAGAAACAGGAACGCGTATGGAAAGTAAAAAAGACTCGGGTTTTGGGTCATGACTAAAGGACGACAAGATACTGCAAATAGAAATTTTGATAAAACACGTTCAACTATTTTAAAGCTGAACGGGTCGAACAAAGACTGAAGTTTGACATTCATAAGTGATGAATTTTCACACGAATTTAATAAAGGATGACACTTGCTAAAGTAAGTAAGCGTGAACCGAATAAATAAAAGTGCGAAATATTAATAAACCTATGTAAAGGAGTTATAGGCGTTTAAAAAAAACATTAAAATAAAAGAACCCGGGTAATGGGATGTAAAGAAGTATACGTAAGAACCGGGTAACGGTAAGTGTAGGGCAAACCGACGCGTAATTGACTTTAGAAGTCACGAAGTCGGAAAGATAATTCGAAAGAAAACAATGTAGCCTTAGACTACGGTCAAGGTCAAACGAAATCCAAAAAGTAAAAGTGAATAATTCTAAACATAAAAAGGGGTGCCTTAACGCCATATGTGTATATAAACGTATACACATTTGAATAAAGACTCGAATAAAAGATGATCTACCGGATCATCATAACCTACGGGATATCAATTAGTGTAAAGGTCTACGGGGCCAAAGTGACCCACGGGTCATGAATTGAAGCAAAGGGATCATAAGGGCCTCGCCTTAAAGAGGTGAAAGCTTAAGGAAATAGCCTACGAGGTTAAGTGAAGGAACCTACGGGTCAATAGTGTAAAGTGAGGGAACTTGTTACGATTCCTAGCGTAAAACGAGAACGGAAAAGAATAAATTATGGGTTGTCAATTTCCTTGATATGAGTAATTGACCTAGTTAAAGAGAAAAAACGTTAAACTAAAATTCAGTTTTAGTAAGAAATAACGTTTTAACAAATATGAATACTATAAGACGAATTCGGAAATAACAAATATCAAAGAGTATGGGTCTTAACATCGATAGGTGCGAGACAATACATTCGAAAGGAAGAAGTATGATAAAGAAAAGTTGAATTAAACTTAAATGTGACGTGACACGCTCACGGACAAGAAAAGAAATATAGAAAATGATCATGTTGTAACGTGGGTTACGGGGTATGAAGTGACGGCGACTAATTAGTCTAGCCGGTAAAACTATTCAAAGTTAAGAGAGCGTCATAACAAATACAAGCGCTTGTTAATATAACACAAGCGCGGGATAAACCTGTTAAAAGACTAACGAGACTAAGTGGTCAAGTGACAACTCAGTCAATAAAGATAAAGGGTTATAAGCTGTAAGTAACGGCCCACAAGGCCTTACACATGAAAGACGTACGCGTCAGTATACATGAAAACTTTTGACCAAAAGAAACGGGAGCCTTGAAAACGAAACTAGGTTCGTTTGATTAAACCAATGAACTACGTAAATAAGGTTTCGGGGACGAAACCTCTTTAAGGGGGTAGACTTGTAACACCCCAAAAACGGGTTTGGTAATCAAACCACGTTAATAGTGAAAATGAGTAAAATACCGTTAGTGGTAAAAATTAACCCGGTAAAAAAATTAGGATTTAAATAAATAAACTTGATATTAATTAAAAGGAGGATAAATACTTTGAGAAAAACAAAGTATGTAAAAGACCCGAGTTAACGGGACTTAAAATAAAACGGGTTATGACTTCCCGAACCCATTAAGTTAACTAGGAATAATTAACCTAGTTAATAGGAGGGAATGTTACTAGAAATAAGTAGGTTATAGCCTACTTAATAACAAACCAAAACATGAGGGGCTAAAGGTGGTTAAATTAGAAAATGTTTTAACTATAACATTTATTTAAAAAATGAAAACACACACAGAGGTGTGTGTGGAGATCGACCAGGAGGGAGCTCCCATGGAGCAAACGCTAGTTCTTCAAGAATCTACAAAATTGGAGCTCAATTCAGGCCCTAAATCGATGCATGAACATATAAAAACGATCACCAAGCTTAGGGGATCATGAGGTATGTCAAATTTTTGATATTTATGAAGTTGAGATTCTTGATGAATTTATGAAAATTGAAATTCAAGCTTTAATGATTGATATTTGGGTCAAACTAGGATGAATCCATGTTTAGGAACAAACCCTAGTCAATAAACTTACGAATTTGTGCTCATGATTATGAACTTCCTAATCACCCACTTAGTTGTTAAATGGGTTTTGTAGGTTGAGGAAGAACACTTGAATTTTGATTATGAGATGGGTGTTGTTTGAATTTCATGAAGTGAATCTAGGGTTTTTATGTATGTTAGATATAAAAAAATTGGGAATGATGATAAACTTGGTAGAAATAACTAGTTATGAACTAGTTTATAAATGTGTAAAAGTTATACCCACTATGTGTTTGATAAAATGCCTGAGTGAAATCGCGCGCCCACTCAGTTGAAAGTAGAATTTGATTTGATTAGGCATCGTAAGAATGCCTAATAACATGATAAAAATGGGTTTCATTTATAGATGAAAACCCTGTAAATGTTGTTTAATGAATAATGTATTTTTTTATAATTGATTAGGTTGCTTAAAAGCGTTATTGAACGCAAATTTGCGTTTGGTATGATTGACGGTAAACAACCTTTATAAGTTAAGTTAACTAATTATGAAGTCGAATAGTAGTTTCGACATAGAAAATACGTAAGGTGGAAAAGTCGTGATTATTAATGACTAATCTAACCACCTTTGAATGATGACGATAGTTTGACACTTAACGAGCACGGTGGAGGCTTGGGAAGAAACTGGTCAAACGAATCAAGAAGGAAAAGAAAAGCGTAGCTCGGATACGAGGTAAGTTAAGCTTACGTCCTTTTTACTTTTATTACAAAATGCTTATTTGTGAACATGGAATACGATTTATATTAAGTAAATGAAACATGATGTTCCGGCGCGATATAATGCTAGTCGGAATAAGTGAAAATGGTAGAAACCGTAAATTATGGTAGAAAGGGGTAAAAATGGTGAAATGGTAATCCGGACATGGGTTAACGAATAGATAAAGGATTTAAAACGACACCATTTGGCATAAGTCATAATGGGTCAAATAAAACAGGAAACGACTTTCAAGTTGGATGATTTCAAAAAGTAAACCGGGATAGGTTAAAGGGGTGAAATGGTAATTAAGTGCCATCTTATAATGACAATTAGTCATTTCGGCTAAACGGGTCAAATGGTGTTATTAACACCATTTGTCAATAATATTTGATGATTGCTTATTGAGTTTTGTGATCACAGGAATTAACACATGGTTAGCATTGCTATTAACTAGATATTAATAGCGAAAGGTATTGAAACGGGTCAATCTTATGACCCGAGTCAGGTACGCATGTTTAGAATTATAGCTAAAAGTGATATTTTGGTCAAATAATATCGGAAGTCCTTCGTCGCGCAAATGAAGGACTAAAATTGACCAAAAAGCCCTTGAGGGGTAAATAGGGTAAACAACCTTTAAAGAGTTGTTTTGAAATAAGCGTCTTGTTAAATTGAGTCGTTGGAATTCGTATAAAAATGGTGATAGGATGTAAACCAATAGAAGCATGATTTAAGTCTAAAAATGTAAAATACTCGTAACGGGTCAAAACAAGTATATATATGCGTTACGGGTTAAAACTTCTTAAGGAACCCGTGAAGTTAAATCTTGAAAACTAGTAAACGGATATAACATGATGACCATGGGATTTTGAAGGAAAATAACAAATTAGTTTGGTAAAAGCATGAACGGGTTAAAAGTGTCATAGTTGAATATCAAGCCGAGAGCTTGAAATCTAAATTTTTTTGAATTCGGATTTTGGATTTTAACTCCATGTGATGGAGAATTAAATTACGAACGCGTAGGAAAAAGAATCATGTAAAACGGATCAACAACGAATGAGTTATGTCCGTTTTCGTGAAACTTGGGTTGGCTAGGAATTATACAGCAACAAATAAATAGCCTGCTGTCAAAAAGGCGGCTAGGTGGGGCGTCTAGCCCCCCCTGAATTCCAAAAATGTTTAATTTTGTTTGTTTGACCCATATAACTTGTTTAAACTTGTTATTTAACTATCGAAACTAACTTTTAAGTTGGTTTTGATCATAGGTGATTGCCAAGAGTGCCCGGATGAAGATCAAGCTCGAAGAAGAACCGAACACGATAAAGTTAAAAGCTTCCGCACGACGTTTCGTCCTGTCTCTTAAACGACGAACACAAATTCATTACAATGTACTTAAACCTTTATTTGTTAAAGTTTTAAATTAACCATATTTAGTAAAGTACATTTAATCATGATTACACGCTTATTTTAGTAAACAATACGAAAACCTTAAAATAATAACAAGGGTGTTACATGATTGATAGGTTCTGTATATTGTTTTACGTGTGTGTGTTATTTATGTGTTACTTGTGCATGTTTACTTTATGTTTGTGGTGATTAATCGAAACGCAATCGCAAGTTTATCGCAAACCAATTCAATCGCAAACGCTAAACGCAAGTTATTTAGGATGATTGTATGTTAGATATAGCATTTGTGTGATTACTATTAATCTATCGCACCGCTTAATCGATACTCGCTTAAACGCGTCGCAACGCTCAAAACGCAAAACGAAACGCAAAACGAAACGCAAAAACTCAACTCGCCAGACCACTCGATCGAATGACCATTCGATCGAATGGTCATCCGAACGAATGACCATCCGATCGGATGGCCATCTGATTGAAGTGCCATCCGATTTGACACCTATGCACTCTTCCCTCTTTTGGCAACCTATAAATACCCCTGTCACATCACCAACAGTGATGTGACAGCTCTCTCTCGTTCGACCAGCGCTCCTGCCCACTTTTCTCTCGATTTCTCACGATTCTTGTAAGTCTTCAACTCAAATCTTGTACTTCTATGATCTAAACACACTTCTTCATCTTTTTCTCCTTTGAATATTAACTTTTAACCATGAAATCAGCGGATTTGAGGTGTTCTATGATGATGTCCTCATGGAGTTCTTATGAACTTCAAGGTTTGGCTTCATTCCGCCAAGAACAACTTAGATCTGAAGGATTTCCACATGATTAAACATTTTTTTCGCATAGATCTAAACATTTTCGGAGTTAAAAGGATTGAAAGTGTAACACCTCGTAAAAATTGTGCCCAACGATGTGTTGACAAATGTACTAAACCCTAATGAAGTCAAACGTTGACTATTAGGGACAAATTTTGAGAAAAATAAAAAAACTTTGAATGTGGAAGGACTGAAAGTGTTAACATGCTTAAACTAAGCCTCTGAATAACAACACACGGTATTCATAATTATATTTGAGCCACTTGTTGATCGAAAGGAACCGTTTACGTAATTAATTAAAAGTTTGCGCGACGAATGGTTAAAAGCGTCAACATGTTTAATTATACCTCTGAGTGACAAACCCAGAGTGTTATAATATCTGATTGTATTATGGGGAATACATAATATTGGCCATATAGGGCTTTAATGCCGATAAATGATAATACGCACTAGTTTGTGCGTTAAAAGGGTTAAAAGTGTCAACATGTTAATTCTTACCTCTGAGTGACCTTTTAACGAACCCGAAGCATCGTGATGTTTGATAATACTCATGGGAATGCCTAATATTGGTTGTTTAAGGCTTTGATGCCATTAAACGATAATACGCACAAGTTTGAGCGTTAAAAGGACTAAAAGCGTCAACGTGTAAATCTACATCTTTGAGAGACCTTTTAAACGAACCGGGAACTCCGTGATGCTCGGTCATACTCCCGGGTGTGCCTAATATTGGTCACAATGGGCATATATTATTATTATTATTATTATTATTATTATTATTATTATTATTATTATTATTATTATTATTATTACTTAAAGCCCACACATAACTAAAACCATTTGATGAATCTATGGACTTGTTAATGGTTTTTAAAACCTAGTATAACACTTGTAATCATCTCATGATTTCCCTAAACACATGGTATGATCTTATCCTTTCTCAAAAAGTATATAAATGCCTTGAAATTTCATTTTCAAAGTGCACCATTCATTCTTTCTTCCTATATTCTCATCTTGGAGGATCCTAAGCAATTGGGAACCACCTTTGAGGTTTCTTCAATCTATTGGACCACTTGTAAGTGCTCCTTTCATGACTAGTTCTTTTATTTGGCTTAAAAAGCCAAAAAGTCAAGCGTTTACGATAAACGCTTTGACTTCTAGTTAGACCGTAAACGGTCAAGCCATTGTTCGCAATGAACATGGCTACGTGATTGTAATTAGGTAGGTATTAAACCCTCAAAAGGGAACCTTCTAAGAATCACATTTGCTTAGTCAATTGACGAGTCAACATAATATTGTTTTAAAAAGTCAACGGGTCAGTTTTTGAAATAATTGTGATATGAGTTTAGAAAGGTTCTAAAATACGTTTTATCACTTAAACAACTTGGTAATAATTATTAGAACATGTGTAAACATGTTCGGCTCGTCAATTCCAGTTTTAGGGTCGGTTCACAACCGAAAGTCGTGAAGTTTGACTTCTGCGTTGTCTTTCGATTATGAACCGAATTAGATTAGTTTGCTACTGATTATAGGTTCCGTTATGATCATAATATAATGTAGCATAACCCTATCAGGTTATATTACACGATCATATTAGAAATCTGAGTTTTTGCACATGTTCCGTTAATATGTCGTACTTTGACTATTATGCCCTTTTCAGCAAAAATAAGGTTTTAGACATCAATAAGATTTCAAACAACTTAGGTACTGATATGTTAACATGTTTAACATATTTTGATGTTACAAATCTAATCATAAACTGAGTTTGCATATAATATCGTAAATTATGCTTTAAATTGACCAAAATGCCCTTTATGCGCGTAGATCGGTTTTCAGCATAATTTTTCATACCAAACTCAATGTCTACTGATGTAATATCATAATTAGGATAATTTGGGATGTTCATTTAGTTTACAAGCTGAGTTTACGCATACGTTCTTGAATTACGTCCTTAAATGACGATAATGCCCTTTTTTTGCACCTAAAATGATTTAAAAGCACAATTTTCATACAAAACCTTTTTATTACTGATATGTTATATTAATCAACATATTTTGGTCATATAAACCTGATCATAACATTAGTTTTCCTAAAAGATCGCAAATATCGTCATTTAACGACTTTAATGCCGTTTCGGCGCATAGTAAGATTTTAAACCATAACAACCAATCAAGACTTGTTACCTACTGATTTTATAAATCATTTTAAATATTTTTACAGTAGGTATATATTATAAACTCAGATTCCCAAATTAGCCTTCAAAACTATGTGTGAAATTACCAAAATGCCCCTACGGAGCATAGTTTGGTTTTAAACTATAAAACACACATATGTTTGATATCATAATGATATTATATCATAAATAAAGTGTTTTAAATATTTTTTATGATCGCAACATCAGTTTGTGCTCAACTTTCTTTTATACGTCGTAAAATGACCAAAACGCCCTTATGAGGCATAGTTTGATTTTAAAACCTTAACGGGCATACGAGTTGATGTCCTACTGATATTATAACTTGTCAAAAGTATATTGGCATATGGAACTTGTTCATGACTTATCCGGTTACTCGTTATCGCATATACGCGTACGGTTAGACTTCTGTAACTAGTTTGCGTAAGTTTACCGAAGCGGGTTAAACCTTATCATTTTTACTTTAAAATCCAGAATGTATTTAGCTTACCCATATTATACAAGTCTTCATACTTGTTGGGTCTAAATTACATTCCATTCCGGTCATCGCTTAATCTAATGTATCGTAACATTTCTAATACTTTAAGTTAACCGGTCTGGGTCTATGACCTAAACAAGACTCGTTAGCATTCTAAATTGGTTATATATTACCATCATTCCAGACTAGAGCCTCCCGGTAAAAGCTATCTGCATTTAATTAGATTGGATACGACTGAGTCATATAAATCTTGCTGTAAATCGAGTAGTAGCTCAGGTAAATACATTTAACTTATTTTCCCTTATACGGGCTTGGGATACGGTGAAATATTACCGCTTGGTCGGGTGTAGAAACCTTTTAATCGAATATGGTTAAATTGCATAATCCCGCTTTAATCAGTGTTGCTTGATAACAAATAACATTGGGGGTTAACGACCGTGTCCTGGATATCCTTGGCTCATTTAAAAATAAAAAATGGCCACGACTTAAGCACGGGGTGTAGGCATACACCTGTCAGTTGCGTATGTAAAAGATATACTCATTTGCTGGGGTGACCCGCCGTGAGTTTATATTTGTGGTGTGTTGTTTAATCTTGTTCGGTTTATTTATACCGGCCCTAAATGTTGGACAAACATGCAAATCTGATACAATATTATTTTTAATATAATTGTCCCAAGTTATAAAAGAATATTTGTGTCGTCTGCATTTAAATCAATTTTCATAAATGTTTTCAAAAGAGTCGGTTAATTATATTTACTAGTGTAAACTGACGTATTTTCAAAAGACTAAGTGACAGGTACTACTCGTAATTACCTGGGAGCTGCTTGGTGTCAATATAGGATCTTGCAAATCCTTAGGATTGCCCTAAAGTCTGCTAAACTTCATTTTATACATTTTATAATGATCCGCCTGTGGATCTGATATTACAAGCTCATTTATAATTAATACTTTTGTAATTTCAGACATTTGGGTTTGTAATAATATTTTATATATTCCAAGACTTCCGCTGTGCTATAATATGTGTTTGTTTGACTATGATGATATCAACTACGTCATGATACTCCCCACCGGGCTGAGCTGTAAATATCTGGGTGTGTCAGAAAGATACTTTTCCAACTTTCTTTCAACTCTTTTACACTCAATGCATTCAAAACCGATAGAATTGGAGCTCGTTCAGGCCTTCTACTTGTTTCTAGTGAAGTGTCGGTTCGAGATCTGATTTCCTATCAAAGAGACAACCGATTTCGGGTTGAACATGAACAACCGTCATGAACAGTTAACTGATCGGACTGGGGTGATTCCCACTTCAATCGGACGACTTGGACTTGACGAGGTTCTGTTATTTAACACGTTGTCATACTTTTCAATCAAACTGCAAAACATTCAAAACTTAACAAAAATTCAAGTTTCAAAACGGTCAGATCGTCGGGACGGATTACCATCTGATTGAATGACAATCTGATCGGATTGCACTTGAGTTTCCACACTTAATCAATTTCACACTTTCAAGTGATCTGAATGTCGAACGGATTGCCATCCGATCGAACGACAATCCAATCGGTCGATGTTTGGACCTCCAACACTTAAACTTTTTATTGATATTCAGAGATCAACAGTTTCTAATGGATTGCCATCCGATCGGAAGACCATCCGATCGAATGACCGTCCTGCTGTGAACTTGCTCTCAACTGAAATGTCACGCCAATCGGATCGCTTTCCGATTGAACGACCTGAAGGGTAGAGATACTTCTCTGTTTTCAAAATGCTACAATGAAAACTTCAAAGCCATCATACACAAACACATCCATCCCAAACGAATGTCAATCCGACCGAATGGCCATCCGATCGGATGACCATCCGAACGGACTGATATCCGATCGAATGACCATCCGTTCGGATTGCTATCCGACCGGATTACCATACGTCACTTAGTCACTTCAGACCGTTTATCACGCTGTTCAATCGCTTATGCTATCGTTCTGTAATCAGGCTAACTTTCCAGCGCTCCCTTCAATCCATGAGAGTGTTTATTTACTAAACACAATCTGTGAGTATACTCGAACCCTTTATGCTTTATGCACTTTTAGGTGTTACATACGTTACTTATTCAAATCACAATCGACACACAACGCAAACGCTATTTATACGCTGACAATTATTGCATGCTACGTGTTATTCGATGAATGCTTGTATGTTATGTTAACACAGTGATTGTTTCCTGACACCTTAGCAACGATAGTACTATAGTTTGGACTCAGCACCTGTCGTGGACAAGGGTTGTTAAGGGCTTTACTTCACATGTCCCAGTGGGGATATGTGTTATGCATTCTACAACTCGCAGTCACGTTTGTGCATATTTCATTGTCGATAACCTACATGCTTCACTTTGCTACATGTTACATGCTGGTTATGCGTAAACTACTTCGAAATTTATTATACTATCAAACTTGTATGCTCACCTTTACACTATGTGTATTGACTTTACTTTAACGTATGTGGCAGGTGCTTAAAATGCTAGGAATGATGTGCCTTGGTGAATCAAGTTAGGGGTCTAGTTATGTCACGCTAAATCTGAGTTGTCGGAACACTGTTTGTTTTTGAGACAGTTATTTGTAATAACTGTTTTATTTGGATATGTTATGGTATGGTATGGGACGTGACGTTTAAATATCGGGTAATTAATAGTTGTTATGGATACTCATGGACAATCTGTTTCGCTCAGTTCCATGCCCCGATGTTTCCGCCATCGGTTGGGGTGTGACACAGACTAGCAAACGCTATGCAAATCGCGGCAACCTCGCATGCTAAACCAAGTTTCTCCTTTTCGTCGAGCCACCTGCGTCTGATCAATTGTTTTCCGACGACTGTTCACTTTAAATAATTATATTACATGCATATTCTGTTTCGATTGCTCTATTTTTGACGTAAATGTTTTCTAGAAACGAGTTAGATCAAATATTTACGTGCATATTTTTATATGCGTTTTGCTATAAATTCGAGTTGCTCTACGTTTCAATGTAAACTATTTTGGAAAACAACTAAGGTCAAATACAACTTGTTTTCGTGCTTTTTAATGTATGTTTCGTAAATTTTGTTTCGAACCAAGTGGAGTCATATTTTACTTTTCCCTTTTTTCAAAAGGTCTAATTAATCCCTTTTGATTACATGTGTCGGTTCCTTTATACCCACTAATGTTTTCCATATATGAGTCGGGTCACATATAATACGTTATATAGGTCACACTGAGCACAATCAGATATGTCGAAACGTGTGTTTTCATATGATTAACGCATAAGATAGCATTTAGACTAATCCATTCTATATTTGCGGTGTGCGCGCGTTCGCAACGCGAGCGGGTGTTATTGATAGTTAATTTTGATATGCATAACTGATTTAGGGTTAAACCTAATCCTAGTACTACCATTACTAGTGCGAAGCAACATCAGTTGTCATCATCATAAAAGCATGAACACTCGTATCAACCAGTTTCATCCTAATTGGATCAAGAACTGATTGATACTTGATTTATTAACTTTTGTGCATCCATATGATTAAAGGCCATTTCATTATTATGTATTTCATTTTCATAAATCTGGAAATAATTAGTTTCGTCGGCATTTATAATTGTCTTGCATCATGTGGGCATAGTCAACAGAGAATAGAGATGTGAAGATGACACATAGTTGATTGATTTATTGTAATTGTAAGTATTATGAAAGTGAAACGTATACTCTCATGGTTCATATATTTTATAAGAGTAAAACTGCCGTTTTCATCCTGAGATATGGAGGAATTTGTCATTTTAATTCAAATTATTTTATCGTGCGATTTTTGTCCATGACATTTTCATCAAAATATGTTAGTTTAATACGATTTTAACCATTGTTAAAAAAGAGGGGTAAATTGTTTATTTCACATAAATTTTCATTTTTTGTTTTCTTTCACCTAATAAACTGTCATTTTCATCCCTCATGTTTAGTGAAATATGTCACTTTAGTCTAGCTTTTTCGTGCAATTTTCGTCCCTAACCTTTTCAAAACATGGCAGTTTCATTCAACTCGTCGTTTGCAACCCTTTCTGACATCTTCAATACTCATTTACCAAGACCTTAGGGTTTTCCTATCTAAACACAAACACCACCATTAACATCATTGCAGCCACTGATGCTCAAACCTGATCTCATATAATCCCGTTTGAGAGGTTGTTAAGCAGATGATGTCACAAACAGGACTATAACCAATATCACCGTAGGCTAGAGACACCCGGAAACATGGTGACGGGAAGAAGGGTTTTGGGTAGGGCTACAAACGAACCAAACGTTAGGCGAACAGTTCGTGAACCGTTCGGCGGGAAGTTCGTTTATGTTCATTCGTTTATTAAACAAACAAACATGAACAAGAAATTTCGTTCGTTTAGTTAAATGAACAAACATGAACGAGGTCGTGTTCGTTCGTTTATGTTCGTGAACGTTCAGTAATGTGTTTGTTTGTGTTTGATAGTTCATTAGTGTTTTTAGTTTTTATATCTATTTAAATACTTCAAAATTCTGAAAAATTAAATATCTAATAAGTTGCAGTGTATTATATATTCTGTTCATGAACGATTGTTTGTGTTCATTTGTTTTCATTTGTGTTCATGAACATTATTTTGTGCTTATTTGTGTTCGTCAACGTTGTTTTTGTTTGTTTCCTAAAATTAACAAACAAACACAAAAGAACACGAACAAGTTCATTTCCTTAACAAACGAACACGGACATAAAATCTCGTTCGATAAGTGTTCGCGAACGGTTCACGAACACATATATTTCTTAACAAACGAACATGAACAAGGTCTTGTTCGTGTTCGTTCGTTTCCTAGTTTTGGGGTGAGTTTCAACGGTGACAGGGCTATAACACTAGCGACACCATGACAACATATTCCACCTCGACAAATCTCATGTTTTACTTCATCGTCGACACGTGGCACCACCACATACGCATGAAAATGTTAGGGGTTGATTGAAAATTGGATAAAATTGTCATGTTTTGGAAAAGTCAGGGACAAAAATTGCATGAAAAAAAACTAGACTAAAGTGACATATTTCACCAAACGTCAAGATGAAAATATCAATTTACTCGGTGAAAAAAAAATGAAAGATAAAAAATATGTGTGTGGAAATGACCAGTTACCATTCATTTAACTAACATTTTTAACGGGAGTTAAAAAACTAGATGAAACTGAAATATTTTGAAAATGTTAGGGATGAAAATCGAACAAAAAAATACCTTGAACTTGTGACAACTGTCAAATTTGCATGCATACGTACAATTAATTAGACAATAATTAATGATTAATGACTGTGCTGATTTACAAATTATGACTTGAATTGCTCTCTGATTATTGTTATCATGCATGCATGTGCATCATACATTGCAAACAACATATCATTATTGCATGAGAACTTTATTGATTCAAATGATGCACGAAACACAGTTAGCACAGCTATCGGACAAATCAGGAAAATGCTGACAGAACTCAGCACATAGACAGACAGTGTATTGAGACACAGAATGAGCCAGAAACCAAGTGTTACACTAGTATAGTGTGTAGGAAAGTAAGGATCATAAAACTGCCTTCCTAGTGATAGTTTAAGTGCCAGAAAGTGCCAAAAACTCACATAAACTGCAGAATTCTGCAGAAAATCAGCAAAAATCAGCAATTTTCAAGCACTGAGACAATCTAATATCATGCAGAAATAAGGTTAAATGGTCCTGAATGCTTTCCTAAGTGTCGGGAATCAAAACTGTCACAAAAGGTAACATAAAGCACACTAAACTGCGTAGTTTAGCACCTTAACGAACCGGTAACCAACCGAACAACCGGACACTACCCGAAACATCAAATTTATACTAGAAGCACTGTTTTAACATTACCAAGCTAGTAATGATCCCCGAACATCATAACATCTCATATAAATATCAACTAACTAGAAACCTAACTAATACTTACATTTTTACCTTAAGCTAACTAGTTTGGTTGGAACCTAGTATACTACCCCCCCCCCCCACCTAGTTCACGGCCCCAAGTGGACCCCACTTGTGATTTTATTCTAATATTTATATTGATCTTGTTTGCTCTTTATTAGACATAATATCCCATGGAAATTACATGAAAATGGGTTATAAGTATACATGCAAGACATAAGCTCATAGCTTACACACACTTAAACACACACAAACTCCTCCTTCTTCCCTTGGAGCTCTCGGCCGACCTCAACACACACACACATTCACCTTCATTCATCCATCCTACTTCCATTTCAAACATATACCAAGGTGCTAGAGGTTACATAAAGGAGCTAGGAGCTTACGGAAGTTCGAGAACCTCTCTTGTTTGCTTTTATCCACTTGATCATCCCTAGCCTTGTGCTAGTGGTAAGAACCTTGATCTTGCTAGTTTACTTCTATTTTAAGTGGTTAAATGAAGAATCATACTCATAATCTTGAAGAACACTAAAGATCATAAGAATGAAACTTGAACATAAGCATGATTAATGAAGAAACTAAGTTGTTTATGTGTTGATTTGCTCGGTGATTGTTGTTTGTTCATGTATATGATGTAGATCATCATATGATCTTGCTAGATCATGATTAAAAACATAATCTAGCAAGATGAGAAAGTAGAAATGTTGAAGGATGATGGATCATCCACACAAAGATCATGAACTTGGAAAGATACATTGATTTCTTGAAAAATAATGATCAAAGTGAGTAGTAACACTTGTAGATCTAAAGATTTATGGATGATTTCTTAAGAAACCAAGTTAAAAATCATAAACAAACCTTATTTTTGGTGGTTAAACTAGTATAGAAACACTTGTGAAACAAGAAGAATTCATAAAGAAACATTTTTAGAAAACATGATCATAAGTTGTAAAGATCAATCTTCTTTAAAAATGAAGTTTTTTAAGAAGTAATCACACTTTAGAAGGTAACAAGGCTTACTAAGAACACTAGTAAGTTCCTACAAATTTTTACAAAGATTCAAGTTCATGAAGTAGTAGATTATTACTTGTTTTTGGCAAGGTTGGTAAGTAAGAGTTGTTATTGTTGATTGTGGATTGAATGTGATGATTTTTACAAAAGAAAATGATATGCTTGAAAGCATGGAAACCTCCATTTTTAGGGGAAACTATGGCAAAATTTTCTAAAAATTTAAACACTTAGAAAAATATTTTTAAACAAGTATTTACAAGTGTATTTTAAACCATAAGTTGTTACAAAAACTTTGCCATAATTTTTGGTTACAAAAATATAAATATGGGAGGTTGGTTTTTATAAATAAAAGTGACTAAATATGTATTTAGGAAATATATATTTAGATGACACCATGTGTGTGATTATTTGTATATTTTGTGTATTAGTTATATTATTTTAGGACTTGAAATAATATAACACATCAAAATACCAAGAATTACAATCCAAAATATTACCAAAATTCCAAGGAATAAATATACACATTTCACACAAAATATTGGTGAAACCGAACTATGGAGTAAGACTTACAGAAATATTCCGGAATTTAATTCATAAGTATATTTTGGTAGATAATATTTTGGACACCAAGAAAACAAAAATATGATTTTTACAATTACTACAAGAATATGTCATATTTTTGACAAAGGAAAAATATATTATTTTTGGCAAGAATGAATATATATTTTTCTTAAAATCTTTAGAAGATATATTATTTTTTTAAGAAATGTATATTTTCTCAACAAACATGAAATACAATATTTTTGGGGTGAGAGATATATTTTCTCAAATAAATGTGAAATATATCATTTTTGGAGAAAAATGAGTTTATATATATTTTCCAAGTTAGACATGAAAATATATTATTTTTTGGAACTTATATGAAAATACGAATATTTTTGGCAAGGGAGAATTATAAATAATTTTTCTAAGTAATATTTAATGAAAAATATATTTTGGAAATATATATTAGTGAACTTTTATTAAAGATAATATTTCGGGAAAATTAATACGAAATTAAGTATAAAGAATACTTAATAAATACAATACATAAAATACGTATTCTCGTACGTATAAATACACTCCGGAATACGATCCCTACACGTGGCAAAAAATATACAAATACAAGAATACAAATACACCCATCCTTGAGAAGGAAATACGAATATAAATACTTGAGAAGTACCAATGTTAATATATATTGTTTTGACAATTATTCCAAAAATTTAACAATTATAATTATAAGTTAAAATATTTATTATTTTAACCAATAATTATATAACTTGGAATAATGATGAAGACTTAGAAACGTAACTCAAAGACACCAATTAATACTAAGTCAAGGCACGACCCGCTCGTCTAATAGACCATAGTACGTTGTAGGTAGTTGTGTACACCAGGGGAAACTTTGAGTTACAGGCGGATTCGAAGAACGCAAACCAGTGAGTTCATGTTTCCCCCTTTTCTTTTAACTGTTTTCAGTTTTATAAACTTCGGGGGTGAAGTACATGTTACTAAATGCTTACAAACAATTACAAATGGTATGGTTAGCTAAGGAAAATACTGTTAGATCATGTGAATGGGTAGGCGCACTCTTAAGACCATTAATCCTCGAGTTAGGACCGAGGGACATGAGTGATAGATCTATTTGGGTGTAGCAAGCCCACACCCATGTGGACCGGGGTTTTGGCCCATGAGGTGACTATGTCTTACAGCCGGAGGCCCGGTACAAATCTGCTAGGTTTGAGCCTTCCTACGCCGTTTCACACATGTTAATGTATTAGCTACACATTAATTGATATGTTCCTTGTCGCTTCATACCAGATTTCAATTACATACATACATACTTACAAATGTTTTTCAAGGATGATTCGTGCACACATACAAATCACATGAACTCGCTCAACTTTTGTTGATGTTTTCAAACTACATGTATTTCAGGAAATTAAGTATGGATCTGGCGGGCATTGAAGTTTCAAGTGTTGTTTAGAATAAAAAGATGTCATCCAGTGTCGAATGGTTTAGATTGTGTACCCTATCCTGGATAGTATACATGTTTCAAAGCCTAGTTTTCATTAGTGTCATTTGAAAAGTCCTTACGGAACTTTAAACCTGTTGGTGTTGTATTCTGAATACGAAGACTATGTTTTTGTGAGTTTAAAACGATGTTGTTGTAATGTTTTAAAACTTAATCAATGGATGAACATCTTGGATTTATCATATAGCTGTTTGTTATGGTTGAATGCAATGATATTAAGCAAGTCACACCAAATCACGCTTCTGCAAAAGTCAGGGTGTGACAGTTTGGTATCAGAGCATCGATTGTAGCGAACTAGGATTCCTTCTCGAGTCTAGACTACAATCATTAGGGCTCTCACGAAAATATTTTTACAACTTGTTTTCATTGCATACACGAAAAGCCCAGATCCAGGAAAACAAACATTTTTACAAACAAAAAGACACGAAACACATTTCAAGGTTTATGGTTATGGTTCAGTCTAGGAGACTGGGTGGTTCAGTCTGAGAGACTGGGAGGTTTAGTCTAAGAGACTAGGTAGTTCAGTCTGGGAGACTAGGTGGTTTAGTTTGGGAGACTAGGAAGGAATACATGATTGCATTGTCATTGATTGCATGATTAATGCTAGTAGTTGATATATGTGCATATGTTGTGATTGTTTTGTTACAGAAACCATGTCATCTTCCGAGAGTGGTTTGTCCGATACCAATGACCCCATGGCTATTGGCTCAAGGATGAGCAAGCCAGAGATCTTTACTTCTGATACCGCGAGTGACCCAGAGATGATGTCCGATGACGACGACGACTTCTAGCCGTTCGCGTTGCCCGATTTTGGCGATGATTTACCGCTTGCTGATGGCATTCCAGACGAGGATCCTTTTGTTGTTCCCACCCCAGTCCATGATCATCTCATCATCGATCATCCTGATGGTGAGCATGTCGTGGCACCGATCCTCGCTCCCGATCCTTTAGTGGTCACTCCTCTCAAGGATTTTCCTCTTAATGATTTGATCGATATTGACGTTGATTTGTTTGTCGATGGTCCTTTTGATGATGTCCATGGTGATGAAAAGCTAGACGAGGACATCGTTGCTATTCCACTTTTCGAGATCCCTGTTATTGAGATTTCCTCTGATTCTAGCTTACACTCTGTCTCATATTCCCTTGAATATGTGACTCCTCCCGCCTTGCAGACACTTAAATCGCGACGCCATGCCACCGATCCTGATGACGATACGGCCATATCAACTGCACCATCTCCTCCACACGACTTTGAGCTTGATCTTGAGCTAGACTTTGTTCCTATTGATCAGCCCGATGTTGCACCCACTGATCCTGAGCCTTTACCTGTTCATGACCCTATTCCTTTTGGCATACCTGACATTGCACCCCTCATACCTGACCTAGTTCCTACAACTGTTGATCCTCCTGTTGTTGAGCCTTTTGTTCCTCCACCTGCACCCACTGATGTTGCTCCTTCTCATTCTGTGGAGCCTGACATCCATCGTGTTGATTTACCTCATCTTTCTTTTCTTTTTTTTTTTTGTTGGACGGCCCAAAGATATTGCCCTAACTTGATATTGGATCCCAGCCCAAGTTTTAGCTCAGCTAAAACACTTTCCAATGATGCTATTTCCATAGTAATAGACCTGGCAAACGGGTCGGGTTGGATCGAAACGGGTCAATTAAAATAAGGGTTGTTTTGGTTCGGGTCAAATCGGGGTTCGGGTCAGAATGGGTTCGGGTCAGGTCGGGTCGGGTTGATTAAAAAATGTTTTTATAACAAAAAAAAAGAGATAGTACATCAAGGGGCAATTGTGTCGGGTTGAAATGGATCCGGGTTGAGAATGGGTCAGTACTTTTTGACACTTTATGTTGGCAATGGAAGAAGGGCGTGTCATGTCTATTTTCGATGCAATGGTGGTGATTAAAGAGGGTACTATGAATGATGCAAAAAGCTCGATCGTTGTTTTTGTATAAATGTATGTTGTCATATTGTTGTAGTTGATGTAATAGATTTATGTGTATTTCATCCCAAACTGGTTATGTTCGGGAAAGCAAACTACTTTTGCAATTTATTTAAGCCCCACCATTTCATTTAGATTCAGTGTAGAAAGGCCCTTAGCCCACAAATAAACGCCTCCATCCTAGCCCTTATTATTATTATTGTTTTATTTTATTTTATTTTATTTTATTTTATTCTATATACAAACCAACTAAGGGGCTGTTTGGTAGCCTCTTAATGACCATTCAGATGTTACCTCTTAATGGTTTAAAATCTCTAAATGAATAAGAAGTAACCTCAAGTCTGAATGGTTAAGAGGTAACCTCTGAATGGTAAATCATCACATATCACATTCTTCTACCTTCTCATTGGTAAAATGCTTAATGGTTCCATTAAGAGGTAGCCTCTTAATAATCATTCAGAGGCTACCAAACAGCCCCAAGTGAATAGTTTGTTTATGTTGTTGGGCAATGTGGCGGTTGTATATTGGTTTGCATTGCATCTGTAGTTTTTTTACTACCCTCTCACACACTTAGCACATAAAACATAATCTCAAGAATTTTGTCATCTTCTATGGGGACTAACACATTACCGCAAAATCATTTTTTGTTGCATGTTCTTTTGCTATGGTTTTAAAACTGCGAAATCATTATGACGTGTGCTAGAGTGTGTATGGATTTTTAATGTATTTTTAAGTACGTTTTACTCTTTTATCAAGCTTTAAATTTATAAATCACGATATAAAACTATCGCTCTCTACAACACATTAGGGCAAATGCACTCATCGTTGGCGTAGTATAGTGATGGTAAGATATCGAAGTCATCCAAGGACCCAAGAATTTTTAATACTGGAATATCTTCGACGTATAATCTAACCAAATTTTGGGAAAAAGATTTTTAATTAAGTAAAATAAAGAAACAAAATAAATAAATAAAACAGATAGAATCACCTGGATCCGACTCGTCATTTATGTATCCTTTGATGATTTCAACGCTTTGGGTTTTTTAAGATATTATCTTACTTATAGTGGCACGTCTTTCTTTTGGAGGCAACGCTACCCTCAGCCATATTGGTCAGAGTCAGCAGGGATACAGTCCTGCAAGGCCGGATTATTGAAAGATAATTAAATAAGTTATTAATGCAAAATGTGTCATGTCCCTCTTTTGGAGGCAACACTACCCTCGGCCATATTGGCCTGAGTCAGCAGGGATATAGTCCTGCAAGGCCGCTTTAAAGTTTTAATAGTAGTTTATTTATAAGGGATTCAAGTTGTTCTTACTTCCCCCGATTTGATGTTATCTGCCTCAAAAGAATTCGTAATAAGCTTGAGTCAAGTCCTCGTAGTATCTATACACTAAACGAGGCAAGAACTTTAACCAACCACCCTTCTAACCCCCTTCCAGACAGTTAACGCGCTTTATATAGACCGTAAAGACACGAATGGGTGAATCAACAAAACATGAAGAAATGATTAAATAAAGTTCACTTTCAATATAAAAAACTAGTTATTAAAGTCATTAATACTAACCCAAATAAAAAGTTACCAAGGCGTAGAAATCAAAATTAATACATAAATGATTTTGTCTTCACCAAGTGATGTAAGAGATTAGCCAAGCATGACCTTTGTTTAACAAAAACTCTTACTATCGATCTTAGATCCCGAGACTACTACACACACTCTAAGGGTGGATGATGGATGAAATTGGTAGATGATGATAGTAGTGGTGGTGGAGTGGTGGCAGGTGTGAAAGAAGTGGTTTGCCAAGGGATGAGTTGTAATTGAGCCAAGCACCTCCTTTTATAGCAGAAAACAGTAAGTTCACACGACCGCGTGCCTGGTAGGCACGACCCCGTGTCCTCCTCCTTCTCTGTCTTCATTTAATGTTGTTGTCAGCCCATCAGCACACACCGCCCCGTGTGTTAACGGTAGGGCCCCGTGGCCCTTGTACTTGTTGTACGAACCTAGATTTGCAAATCTGAGAGTTGACCACGGCCCGTGTCTAGGATACACGGCCTCATGTCCCTTGTCGTATTCTAGTTGTCTTTATCTTCAGGGAATCTTGAGTGAGGCACGACCTTATGCCCGGCAGGCACGACCCCGTGCTTGGGTTCTGGTTTTGTTGTTTTTGTCTTTGGGGTGAAGCTTGTAGGATCGGTATAGTGTATCAACTTCCCTTCCTTCGTATTTATGTTGGTTTTCCCTGTTAATTGCTCCTTTTGTTCATTTGAGCTCTTTTAATCCTGAAAATTAAAAGTAAACAAAGAAACACACTTTTTCCAACATTAGTACTAAAAGGGTTGTTTTTATACCTTATTTGATACAATTTATTTGTTGCATTATGTGCATATCAAATACCCCCACACTGGAATCTTTGCTTGTCCTTAAGCAAAACTCTTTTAATATTGCTTACATTCCCAAATGGAATGGGTAGAAAAGAAGTTTTTGGGTCTTGTTTGTAGAGTGTCGGAAATCCAAGTTCTTTATTTATTCTTGTTTTTATTTTATTTACAATCCTATTCGACATGGTTTATCTATAACTTTTTAAGAAAAATAGATATTTATAAGCTTAACCTAAATTTTAAAATTTCATTTAACTATATATACATTCACATATCTCACAAATGATCACTCAACACTCAGCCGAAGATGAATTAAGTTGTAGGTTCAGTATTTGGACCGAAACCGTGGATAGTGAGTGAGTAAGTTCAACACGGGAGAGATTAGAGACTAACAAATAACTTCCTTGTATTAATCCGGTAGTATAACATTACAAATCGGCCCGATTACAAGCTAACCGAACAATACCAAAGGAGTATACATCCGGGGAGAGACCAAGTGGTGATCTCTCCCCAAGGTCTAAAACCTTCATCCAAACTCTCTCTGAACTCTCTCTCTTTGCAAATGAACAAGGGGTTGGTATTTATAGCCACACCCACTTGTCTTGCAAACACACACGGTCAAACACATAACCCTTTTGTTTGACCACTTCAAACGAGCGGGTCAATACACATTCGTTTGACCGCTTCCCTAACTATTACATAATCAGCATAAAATAATTCTAATCAATTCGAACAACATCAGACACAAAAACTGCACCAACAAATTCCCCCTTGTCCGTTGCTGTCGAATGCTGAAAATGCAACTTCTATCGATCTTCAGTCAAGTATTTGTTGATGTTATCTTCTCTGTGTTAACAAATTCCCCCTTGAACAATGATCTAGGTAAGTAGTATCTTCACTTGAATCTTCATACCAAAACCTTGAAGCTTCTGGTATAATATTTCCCTCTCAAAGTACGCGTATCCGGTTGGGTGTTGCGCAATCTCCTCGCAAGGGTAAATTGACCGACCTTCCGCTGATCTTCCAATACTCCAACCGGCATCTGATAAGGGTTCCATTCTTTAAAAACTGCATCAATTCTTGATCTTGTCATAAGAACTCCATTTCATTCAAGCATACTACATTGGTAGAGTTTTCTGGTGAACTGTCTTCTGAAAACCATCTTTCTGGAATCGACCAAGTAATACACTTTGATCCTCAGCATCAACAATCAGGAAGTGAGCTAGACTGAGTATATCACTTGCAAGCTCAACCAGCATGCTTAGTTGAACTACATCCAGATCTCATTGTCTCGCCTTTGTGAAGTTGACTACGTAATGCACTACGGATCTTCAACATCAGTACTCAGGATGTCAGCTTGACCAAGTACATCGTTTGCGAACTCAACGAATTAAGTTACACCCAGAACCCTGTAAAATCTCATAAAGATTCCCCATGTCTTTAGTGAACAGCGCGTTGAAACTACTTTAGACTTTAGATACCTGTATGTTTCCGTGCAAAACCCTTCACGCTGGCTGGAGAATTAATTAAAATCCTCAAATATGTGTCTGTGTAAAACATTCCACACAGAACCTTTGGTATCACCAGAAAAACACAAACTCCACCACCTATGATTGCGTTTAGAAATTTACCGAAGAAATTCCAAAACATATGAAAATTTTTATCCCCCCATTTCTTTGGTAAAATCTCTAAACCTTAACAAATTCCCTCCTCTAAGCGGAACTGTCATCAACTTCACTGAACATATTCTCTCCACTAAGCAGAATCTTTCAAACATTCTCGGTTTTTTCTAAAAATCATGAAAGAAACTTTCTTCTTTGCATATTCTAGTGGATAATGAAAGTCCCCTATCCCCGTAGGATCCGACTTGTATCCCCCCAAAGTTCTGCTAACACCTAATCCGAAAGCTTCCATCACAGGCATAACTCTTCGACTTTGTGAACTCGTTAGGACCAGTCTTGGCTCTCTAGGTTCCTCCAATCGTTACCAAATGCGAGAAAAGGACAATAAACAAAATTCTTTCAAACATTTACGAACACTGATAACAAAACAAATTTTCACGTGCGGAAGAAAAATATACCGTTTTTGGCCCATAATAGTCACGTCACCAATTTTGACATTTGCATCGGTAACCGTGACTACCCCACGTTTAACAAAAATACATCTTCTGTTTTCATCATGCCTCATCATCCAGCGCGCTCCCGAACCCATACGAATTTTGACATTGAAGCTCGATTCAAATATCCTTCGCGAAAACACGACTCCACTTTGCAAATCATGGAAAAACCTTGGCCCATGTAGTGATCATGTAGTCCCGGCCAACTAGTTGTTTACGAATTTAAGAACTAAATTTGCAACAAAACTCAAAGCCCACACTTAAACTTATAAAAATTTTGTTGATCCAAAACAACTTTCAAGAAGCCCAAATGATTAATGTACGAAGTTAATTTGAGGGCCCATCAGTTGAATCATTAGTTTTAAAAAGAAAACCTAGCTGCCAAGCCATGTTTTCCCAGCTGCCAACTTCAGTGGATAAGACATCATCAACAGCAGCCAACATTATCTTCCTCAAACCTGCTTTCTTCTTCTTCGATAAACAATAAGCAGCAGCCGTCATCTCTCAAGTCTCTCTCTCTCTCTCTCTCTCTCTCTCTTGCGATACAAAGCATCCGGAACCCTTTCTCTCTCAAAACCGCCGCCGGAAAACCGCTTTGTTGTCGCCGGAATTAACTCCGTTCATCCTTTCTGGTGAACAATTCGCAGCACGAATAGTTACACACATGCACAAGAGCTATTTAACCGGTGGAAGACATTCACCTGGTACAGCTACTTCCATCCATTCTCTGCCCCTGCCCACGAAGATTCTTCCACCGACGAAGAATCCAAGTCGACGAACAGTCATGTGTCCACGAAGAGTCATGGGTCGAAGAAGAATGAAAAATGGGCTAATCACAGCTAGGCCCAAGACCAGACCCACGAACAATGAAGATAGATTGATTCTTCGTTGGATAGGGCTGACGAAGCCACATTCTTCGTGGAGGGTAAGTGGGCCGACGAAGAATGTTCGTTGCTTGATTCTTCGTTGAGGGTCAGTACTCCAAATCGTGGTTGGTTCGAGTCTTCATGAGAGATGGTTTCCAGATTCTTCGTCAGATGGGTCTTCATCGGGCATTGATTTTTTGTTCACTATGGTTCTTCGTCACAAACACAACCAACGAACAGTCTAAGCAGCGAAGAATGAGTTCTTTGGCAGGGAGAGTCTTCGACAGATGATTCTTCGCCAAATAGTTGGGTCTTAGGCACACATGGTTCATCGTCTACCATTCTTCATTGGATGAAGATATGAAGAAACCCTAGTGTTTCTTCAATAGCCGCCACCCCTCTTCAAGAACACAACCACTGTTTACTTGCAGATCTGAGATTTAGACAAAAAATACCTCAAAACGATGATGAAAACTTGATAATTTTGGTGTAAAACGTAAAACCCAACTCTTGTGTATGGTCTGTTTCGTCTAGATCCATACTTTTCGGGTCCAGATCTGTACTTTTGTTTCTTTACACCACATTTACATCTTGAACAATGTTAGGATCTGAGTTTCTTTTGATTGTGTTTGTTTAATAAGAATGGAGATGGAACATAGATGAATTGCAGCGGAATAAATGAAATAAACTTTTAACACACAATCAATGGAAGAAAAGTTTCAGCAAACATTTTTAACATTTAATCGAATGATTGTATTTGATTACAATAAACAAACTAAATGCATGCATGCACAGATCTCCCCCTCAGCCTGAGCTCACTTGATTGTTCGTACAAAATGACTTGGTGAAAAGAGCTAACATAACAGTACAAGTTACTGTTCTATTTATAGTACAGAACAACCACTGAGCATTTTCGGCTGACGTCACCATGAAAGTGACATCTAACCTCCTAACAAACTCTAACTACTGACCTATACAACCACTGATTACATAAACAAAGTCTAAACTAAACACTGATTCTTCTTTCCACTATTATAGCTCAAGCAGTGCTTAGGTCTTCAGCAGTATTTGAGACATATCAGTAGATTGAGCTTCAGTACTTTAACTTCATCAGTTCTTTAGAGTAGCAACAGTTATGAAGACTAGTACTTTGAATCACCAGTTGTTAGAAGCCACTGTCAAGGGGAAAGATCTGTTACCAACAACTGCTTATTATGGACCCACTGATCTGAACCAGTTTTGGCTTTATCAACTGTTCCTTTGTAGGGTTCAATCCTAACAATCTCCCCCTGGAACAGATGATGCCAAAACACTTCATTATTCAAGATCTTTATTGTCTCATCAGTCTTTCCCTGATTTTCCCTTTGAATTATAATTCAAAGTTCAGAGAATCTTCATCATCCTCATCCCTACACAGTTGAAGCTCAAGGAGATCTTGTAAATCTTCTACACTCAGGCCTAGTGCATTTTCTCTTGATATGTTCTCAACTTTTCCACTGGACTTGAGCAATGTCAATACGTGGGTCTTTTGATCAGACTTCCACTTTAGTATTTTTGAGTTCAGTGGGTTTCTTGGGAGAGTTTTTATTTTTGATGAGTTTGGAGAAGGAGGCCTGCTTATGACTCCTTTGGCAGGGTCCTGAGATTTTGCTAAATCGGGATTTTTTGCAATCATTCTTTGAAGAGCCTCTTCATAAGGTCAGCTTCTTGTGCCTTTTCTATTTCTTCCATCTGTTTTTGCCTCTTCCTTTGATCTAAGGAAATGATGGAAGTATAAGATGAAGTGAATATGGTTTTCAGAGCAAGGGCCTGCTGCTGTGGATCATCAGTTTTCTTGTTGTTAGGATCTGAGTTTCTTTTGATTGTGTTCATTTGACTAGAATGAAGATGAAACAGAGTTAAATGCAGCAGAATTAGATGAAACAAACTTTCAACACACAATCAATGAGAGAATAAGTTTTAGCAAACATGTTTAACTTGAAATTGAATGATTGTATTTATTAAAATAATCAATCACAATGCATGCATGCACTAATCTCCCCCTCAGCCTGAGCTCACTTGATTGTTTGTACAAAATGACTTTGTGTGAAAGAGCTAATAGAACAGTACATAATACTGTTCTATTTATAGTACAGAACAACCACTGAGCATCTTCGGCTGACGTCACCATGAAAGTGACATCTAACCTCCTAACAACCTCTAACAACTGTCCTATACAACTACTGATCATAAACCACTGATTACAATAAACAAATACAATACAAGACTAAACTACTGATTCTTCATTCCACTGTTGTCACTTCAGCAGTGCTTTGGCCGCAGTACTTGAGACATATCAGTAGATTGAGCTTCAGTACTTTGACTTCATCAGTTCTTTAGGACAGCAGCAGTTGTGAAGAGCAGTGCTTTGAGTCATCAGATGTTAGGGCCACTTTCAAGGGGAAAGATTAAGTACAAACAATTGCTTATTCTGGATCCTCTGCTCTGAACCAGTTTTGGCTTTATCAACTATTACTTTCTATAGGGTTCAATCCAAACACTTGTCTCTGTATGCTGACTTCTTTGGAAGGCTAGGATCTGTTTCTCTCCTTCTTTCCAGCCATTCATATGCCATATCTGTGTATTACCTTGACCATTTTGCTATGGCTTTGGTTGTACCAACCTTTGCTACAACCAACTCTTGCTTCTTTCTTTTATACTCCAAGGTAAGATCAGCAATTGCCTTTTTATATTTACTCCAGTTTGGTGCTGATCTTTTCATACATGGATCATTTCTAATTCTTTCAATTTTGTTTGCTTCATGTTTCAGAGTAATGAATGGCCAGTCTTGGAACTGATCAACCTTGGCAGGGTAGAACTTTTCTCTCTTGATCAATGCAAGGAGATCTTTTCTCATCTCAGTTTGCAGGCCAACTTCTGGTGCCAGTTTGGACATTTCTTTACTCAAATCTCATGCATAATCTTCCAATTGTTTGACTTTGGTGAGCAAAAACTGCATATGACTTGAGATGACATTGTCACTCTCCCCTTTGCATTCAAGTCTAGCTCTTATTTCAGCTTGTCTAGATTTGAGTTTTAAATACTCATCCATGTTGTTTGGATCTCTAAAACCAACAAGAGAGGGAAATTTTCTTTTTGAAGGGTCATCCACTGTGTAGAACTGCTTCATTTCATTCTTTACAGCATGCAATTCTAGTGGATAACTTGATGCTACTGGTATAACATCAGCAGGATCATATCCTTCAAGAACTTTTCGGTCCTTGATTGGGTTGGCTAAGGTAGGAGGAATGAATGGTTGAGGTTTGATGATATTATAAGGTGCAGATGAAATGGGATCATGTGCTGGTATGTCATCATCAGACACCTGAAACTTTCTTTTTCTTGTATACACCTTTTTGGGAGAAGGTGTTTTTGTTTGAAGTTTTGGAGCAGAAAGAATTAAGGCTTGAGAGGGGATGTTTGAAGTGATGGGTGACTGACTAACAGCTGTTGAAACAACTGGTGTCTCAACCACTGTTGTCACTACAACTGTTGGTGTATCAATTGTTGTCTTCTGCTTCTTTGCAGGTGGTTTTTGTGATGGTGGTGTTGTTTTTGGTGTATCAGTGGATTGAGTGATGGTTGGTGAAATGATAAGGGCAGTGATTGAAACAACATTTGTTAGAACCACTGAAGTATCAACAACTGTTGATACAACAGGTGTCTTAACATCGGTTGGCTTGGAGGTTTGAGGTGATGAATTTTTGGGGATTTCAGAGGTTTGTTTAATGGTTTTGGGTTGGCTAACCTTTTTGGTAGTCTTTCTTCTGTTGGAAGTACCATGTGCCTCCTTAGCCATAAAAACTTTCTTTTCCTCTGCAAACTTTTATCTCCCTTTGTTTCCATTTTCTCTTTTAACTTTGCTTTTTCTTCAGCAAAAGCATTTAGAGTCACATCAACCTTCTTTGAACCATCTGGCTTAGGAATTTCCACAACTGCTTTAGCCATTGGATCTGGTGGTAGGTACAAACCTTCTTTTCCCTTCTTTCCTTTCTCCCCCTTTTTGGCATCATCAGGGTTTTCAACATAGACAATGGTAGGAGGAGAAGTACCAGTGGTTTGAAGCAAATGAGCTTTGATAGCCTTTATGTCATCTTGAGTATCTTTATACCTAGCTTCTATCACATTTCTGAACATTTGAAGCTGAATTTCATGTTGTTGATCCGCATACTGTCTTTGTTGATGAAGCATAGGTTGAAACAAGTGCCATAGCTCAGTGGGGGATGGAGCAGATGTTGAAGCAGTGGATGGAGCTTTTTGAGATTGTAACAACTGCTGCAGCATATTTTTAATATCTGCAACAGATGTTTCAATTCCTTATACTCTCTCCGTCAATTCTTGGTATTTTAAACCATCACCCAAGTGAATGGGATCATCTGATTTCCCACTAGCAGTGGTTGTATCAGCAGTTGGACCAGAAGAAGTTTCTAATGGTTCAACCACTGATGCCCCGTTTTCTTGGTACTGGGGACTTCCCGCTACATCAACTATCTTATTTAACACACCAGTGGGTAAATGAAACACACCAATGGTCAATTTGACAGCATCGGTGGTAGTAGCTGCTCCACTTGAACTACTGACAGGAATAATTCCTGCAGTGTAACCGCCTCAGCTGTTGATGGGTTAGCAAGGGTAGAGAAATCAGACTCAGTTAGTTGTTGGAGTATGTTCTCAGTGATAGGTTGTTGAGAAGAACGGATTTTTGTCTGATCCATATCCAATGCATTCAACAGAGGTATAAAAGATGGTGGAATTTGTGAAGTGAGGATGGGAGTTGAAAGAGAATTTGCCCCAGGAGCAAGGCTGTGGAAGATGGATTCAAGTGGATCCAGAGCTTTAGAATGTGGTGTCCCTGTGTATACAACCTGACCCTTTTGAAAGGATGCGGGAGGAGTTTTAGGCTCAGGTTGAGATCTTTCTACCATCTTCTGTAAGGAAGTAGCAGCCGTGGTTATAGGTGACTTTTGTGATGTCACAGGAGTTACTTCTGGGATCTCATCTTCTAGAAGATCCTTTTTGGAGGGTTTAGGGGGCTTTTTGGATTTTTTCTTGATGGTCTTTCTGGTGATATTTGGTGGGGGTTGCACAGCAGTGGTTGTGCTGCTGTGGTCACCAAGAGCAGTGGGCTCAACAGCAGAAACCTGAGGAGCAGATGTTGTCTCAGCTAAATTCTGCTCAGGTTCCTCTGTTTGTGTTTGAGAAGGTTTTAACAGCCTTGTGAAAGTTTCAAAAGATAGGCTGTTTATTTGAAAAGGATTTCCTTGGATAAGCACATGTGCACTATCCTTTAGAATTTTCTTTTGTAAATAAAAACTTAAAAATCTTGGAAACAGTAAAAATGGTTTCTTGTTTCCTTTTATATTATTAACATTTTTAACCATATCATTAAAAATATCTTGGGAGTAATTAGAATCAACTTTTGCCATGATAGCATATCCCAAGTATTGGATTTTCAATGGTATTTCATTAAAGGTTGTTGTTTTATTTGAAACACACATGAGAAGGGTATGGAATAAAAATCTCATGGGAGGTGGAAAACTCCCCTTTTGCAAAGTATATTTTTCAATTTGTTCCTCATACCCCCTCTCAATTAAATCTGTTTGATATTCTTCCTTTGGGAAAGAATTTTTACCTGTATGATCATTTATTTCAAAAACCTCAAAGATGGTTTGAGGTGTGATAGCAACCTGAATTCCCCCTACTGTTGAAGTGATAGCCCAAGGCTTTTTGTCTTGAACATCAATTTTTGCATGTTTCAGGAAATCACGTAGGGTATCCAGGTAGATTGGGGCGTTACAAGTTAACAAAGTTTTGTACGTTGAAGAGGAAAGTGCATCAATCACGGAGTGAAAAGTTGTGTTTTGACTTGTTTTCTCAAGGGTACACAGGTAGTTATGAGGGGTTTTTAGTGCGAGCGCCATGGTGATTCGAAAGTAGTTGAGAAAGACGGAAGAAGATAAATGATTCAAAGGATTTTGATGGAAACTACTTTTGAAAGGAATTTTGAATTCGATTCGACAGTGAAAACCCTGTTTGGGGTTTTGATCAGGGTTTTATAAAGTGAAAAAGTGAATGCTGACGTGGCAGTGGTTACAAAGATCTGACGGCTAAGTACTGTCCACGTGACAACCTCTGATGAATAATGGATGACAGTTGTTTAGGAAACCACTGATGATCAATATCAGTGGTTTACAGTGGTGAAAATGAAACAGTGTCTGATTTTTTACTAACAGTGGATAGTCATTAGTGGGTTAAAGTCACTAAGGTTTGAAAACAGTGATTAAAATTGAAAATGAGAGAACAGAGGTTGACTTACAGCAGTGGATAGAATTTCAACAGATCAGATGTTTGAACAAAAACAGTGGTTATGGCAGACTTTTAAGGATTAATGAAAATTTTCATTTTTTAACTATTTTTTAAGGATGGATTTTTTATTTTCTGAAAAAATTTTAATGCTTTTTATTCATAGAAAAACAGGATTTTGCCTGTTATTCCATGTTAAGCATGCCTATCCTAGAGATCAAGCTTTCAAAGGTGGATGTATCTAAAGCCTGTGTTAGCACATCTGCCAGCTGATCCTTAGTATGAATATGATGCAGAGAAATCAAACCTTTTTCATAGCAATCCCTCACAAAGTGATGTCTGATGT